>JANHGN010002150.1:61468-81223 GCA_024605025.1 Megaceryle maxima
ATATATATATAGATAACAACAATGAGAATTGAATTCTAGTTTACTTTTATCATTGCCTGGTTTAGTGGTGCTTATATAAGATCATTGCAGGCATTCCTACCAGAATCATGTAACTGTTCTGCAAAGCAAGCTGAATGATGATTAATGATAATGGTACACCTATTAGTCATAAATGCTAGTAACATATATACACTGGCAGAGAAAACTTAAAAAAAGACATTCATTCTCAAGAAGCTAATTTTCTTTCACAATTTTTATGTTGTAAACTTGCCCATATTTGGAGGTACATGTGTGTATTTTACCTTCATTTCCTGCTGGGTTTGTGCATGATAAAGCTCTAATTAACATTTTTATTAACATTAACTACTTTATCTGTACCAGGAGCTTGACTTATCTGAGGCATTTATTTCCCCTTGTTGCAGGTGGAGTGACGCACTTCACTCATACAAGATAAGTAGCAATAAGTTTATTGATATAAAAGTGATTTGGCAAAGTTCGATAGTAAATGCAACAGCGGTGTAACAAGATTCAATAGCAAGGTACACTTGATTATTTACTGCACAGAGACAGGGTCAGACAAAACTGTCAGGGACACCCTCCCACTGAGTCATGAAGTGCATTGCTCAAATCGACCCTTGTCTATTGTATCTCCCCCAAACCCTCTTTGACCAGATGCATCCATTTTTCACTTGGGTTACCAGAAATAAAGGTCAGGGAGGAAGTGGAGCACACTCTGAAATACTGCAACTCCACTGAGGCTGGAGCAAGCAAGTCATTGCTTCCAATGGTGGGCATGGCTTACTTGCCAGGTTCCCCCAAGCTCCAACCATGCTTTAGCCAGCACATGCTTGGCAGGTGTATGGGAGGGTGTGCAGGTTGCATGCTGCATCTCTGGAGGCACTTCTGGAGGATACCAGGAGATGACCTCTCCTCCCAGTCTGACATGGTACCACTTTCCTCTCCCAGTTGCCCTGGGTCTTGAAGGTACAATGTGGACCGGGGAAGGCAGGGGTTTATGCATTGAACATGAGGTTATGGGCAGAATTTGGCTGAGATCTGCAGAATAAACTCATCTCCTTAACAAGTAGTCCTAATATAAGATAATTTAAGGTAATTTAGACTAAACTAGTTTCCTCATTCATAAGTCATTAACTAGCAGCTAGTTAACTAGCAGCATTAACTAGCTCCCTCCCACCTGCACTACATAGCTTGTGACTTTACTACAAGAAAGGCTTTTCCACCCACACCATACTAAATGACCCATGCCTAATGGGGTTTGGCTGTTCATTGGCTTGGTTTGTGTTTTGCAGGTGGAATGTTCTTATTTCAGCAAATTGCAAGGGCAGCCAAGCCTGGCTTGGGATTCCTTTGTGGGAAATGAATGAATTTATGTCACGCTGTTGCTCGCTTTCTCACATTCTCATCACTGAACTCACTGCAGAAGTGAGGTAGGTAATACACCATTCACTGGGCTTGTGGTGATTTACAAGCTACTCAGAAAGCCGATAAAGATCTTTATAGGTGTTTTGAACTCAAAGGAACTGCCGCTGCTCATCTGCAGTATCACGAGGACACATCAGCTTCCTCCACTACACTGCAAATGCATTAGTTCTGAATCACACACTCAAGAAAAATCATGCTGAAACAGGCACACATGCAAATTGAAAGAGGAGAGGCCAAGTACAGGAATGGTAGGCTGCAGAAACTCAGGAGAAGCAAACAACTCTCTAGAACTCTCTGTTCAACAAGAGGTCTGTGGATAAGGCAACAGTATGTGCAGAGCTCTCAAGTGTGGACAGAAGAAGATTGTACTTTTTCTTCTGTCAGTGCTGTCCAGTCAGCTGGTAAAGGACATTGTGCTGCTGGAGAGTTGGGGTTTGGCTGGTCTGCAAAGCTGATATCCTGCAGGGATTTAACCTCACTGCACTTCCTTAAGGGTGAGCTATGAATTGTATTTCCTTGAAAAGTTTCAAGGGCTGTATTCTGTGTACCAGAACTCCTGCTCTCTCCTCTCCTCTCTGTTTTTGGTGGCACCAGCTATTCCCTGGGCCTGCAGGTGCTGCTGAATGCTTTTAAACTGTCCTCAGTGTCAGGCTGCACCCAGCCATATCGGCAATGGAAAAAAAGGAGCCCTATGTGGTTTTTCCAGGAAGCTGGATGGCAGCTCTCCGTCTCAAACAGCTGAACATTTTCTCACACCAGCAACTAATTAGGACAGCATGCATGAACTCAGCTCTTTCACACTGATGCAAGGGTTCATAGTCTGTGCCACTGTTTGTAAGGACTATCCTGAAAGGCAGCTGATTGCTTATCTTTAACAACACTTCTGTGTTTCCAGCTTTTCTTTCCAGCCTGTGTTATTTCTCCTTTCCTAGACTCTTGTACAATTCAGTCACCATACCATTACAGAATGATCACCAAGGTGCCTTAAAATCCAGTATTGAAACACAGTCCTTGTCTGTCTGCTAATGAAAGTCATTGTCATTCATGGGATCATCACATTAGTTTAAGTGAGGGAGCAGCCAGAGCATTGGCTGAGGAATGTTTGGTTAGGTTTTCTAAGATCTTGAAGAGTTAGTTCAATAAATCCTTGCTTGCTTGAATGAGTGCACCTTCCATCTCCCACCACATTTTTCATTATGTCATTTGGATACAAATGCATGTGGTTTTAATGTGAAGTTAATCCCTGAGCTGCAGTGAAATGATTAACCCTTCACCCCTGAATTCCTTGCTACCATATGATCTAGTTTTTATGGACCTAAGTTCCAGCATTAGTGACAGCTGAAAATACTTGAGGCGAGTGGATATTTGCTCACCATGGAAGGCCTTAGTCATACATATATAAACCTTTCAGGCTTGGGAAGCACAGGCAAATAACATGGTACAGCTATTGTGTCCTGCAAACAAATACTTGTACCTACAATTACTACTGCTGACTCAGAATTTTTCATGATAATCTATCAAGAAAACACTGTCGAGAACAAATATTCTGCAGTTTGCAGCTGTTAAACTTTCTGTTAAAACTCAGGTTCATGACACCCATGCCATTCAGCTCGGGTGTACGATCAAGTTGTACCACAATGATAACCCACTTCAGTCTGTTTGGTGGAGCGGTCTCTACAGAGCTGTATGTTCTCTCTTCTCTGGATATTTATGTGTACAACCAAACATGACTTACATATGTGTAAACTTCTGCCTTGGGGTGAGAATGCACCCTTATTCCTTCCCTAAAATCCCTAGTGATATTGTCAAGGGTTGTGACCACAGCACGTTTACTTGCCAGTGATTCTGGGTGCACTGGTGAGGAGCAGCCAGTTCTGGGAGAGTGGGCAGTGGGTTGGCTTTGCCTTACTTTTTGTACCTTAAGAGTGCTGTATATTGGTGTGTTTGCCTGGCAACAGGGCCAAACACCCTGCAGCTGGATTAGAGAGTTAAAGTTAGGGTCAAGTGGGCTGGTAACCTCTGTTTATAGTTATTTCTTTAAGTACCAAGCCAGACTGGCCTGGTTTTGCCTCCTTGTCTTTCCCTGAGGGATGTGCCCAAACTCCGTCCAGAAAGTCAGTGTGTGCTCTTGTTCTCAATTGAGCAATTTTAGGTGGAAGAACAGCATTCCAGCTCCTGGCCTCCATAGATGTCCTTCCCAGCTCCCTCATTTCCACAGGGCCAGCAGGCTTTAAAGTGCAGTGATTTCTGGGATGGCTTTTTGCCCTTGCCCCCTTTAAGCAAGGTAAATGAAGTTTGCTTTTACCCATAAGTAGAAGAAGAAGAAGGAAAGTTTTACAACTGGAAACAATAAATTATTTTTGTGCTTCACAAGCTGGGCCTGTTTCTTGTCTCAGTGACTTTCAGGAAGGCCCTTTTGTGTGTTGACCTTGTGCTATGCATGGGTGACACCTGCCTGGCCCCTGCATCCTGGGGAGGGGAACATCTGTTTGTCTCAGGCAGGCAGATGTCTTTTCTCAGGAGAGAGGCCAGCTCTGAGGCCTTGAGTACACCTGAAGGAGACCATGGTGTGAAAACACAGGGCAGGGCAGCAGCACCTGACACAGAGGTCCAAAAAAAAGGAAGGGCTAGGCAGGCATTTTGACATCTCCTGTCCCTGTGTTGGCTACCTGCTCTGCCTTTTGTTTAGGCAGACAGGTACCCAAGCCCTGAAGAGATGGGGGAGGACCTGGAGAACTGCCTCTCATCACCTCTTCTATGTTGAAAGAGGCATTTCTGGGCAGTGTCACAGGCACGTGGGATGTGAACAGTGTTTGGAGAGACACCACAGAGGCACACAAGGATGTGGCACCATCCCATACCAGTGGGAGAGCACCTGCTGGGTAGACTGAGCTTCACAAAGAGCCCAAAGAACCATCCTATGGGTATAGGGAAAGGCCTGCTCCTGTCACATTTTCACTGGTCTGCGTAAGAGAGGGGAGAGAAGGATAAACTGTAGTGATGGCCTCCAGCTCCCCACAACCCTGATGTCCTCCTGTCCCCAGACTGCCCTCAGCCCTATGGAGGTGCCTGATGCCTGGGGCTGTCCATCTGCCCTCCTCTCTGGCTGGGGGTGCATAGGGGGTGGCCTGGCTCCCCCCTCAGCCCTTGGCTTCCCCAGCTACCAAGGCTCCCTGCCAATTCCCTCCTCACTCCCTTCATAGAGCAGGGGCATAGTGAAAATACAGACATGCATTCAAGCAATTGCCTGCATTTGGACCTCTCTTTCCATTACATTTCTAACTGCAGGGCTTAAGTGCCACAGATTTTCATCGCTAGCTAGTCACAGCAATCATTCCTTGATGTGTCTTTGAATTAGATGAACTAAAATAGTTCTGTGAGATCTATTATGTCTCTGGCTTGTAAAATATAATAATTTCTTACTAGGTTACACTAATATTTCATAATTCATTCTTAATATTATTCTTCAATAAAGCTCTGCGCAAACAATCTATCCCACAGGAGGAGGAACCTCTGCCAGATTCCAGATGTCAAACACATTTGCTACAAATACAAGAGTTCGTGACCTTTTATGTTTGTTAATGTGACGCCATGGAAATTATTTACAATAAATAAGTGTATTTCAGAGTCAGGTGCTCCATGTGGCCTTTTTCAGTGATACAACAGCCTTTCCTGAAACAGGTCTTTCCTGTTTTGTTTTGGTTTTTCCCCCTAACAATGAAGGTTTGGGAACAATTTGAAAGCCTGTTATTGAACTGAATCCAAATACTGCACTGAAAGGTAGAGAGGAAGTCAAAGATATGTTAGATTTCAAATCTTTCCTGAAATCAGCAACAGATAAGGTTCTTCCTTTCTCTTCTGTCCTTTACCCTGAAAATGCAGTTTTCATGCAGCAGACTGTATGCACCCAGACAAATACTAAATATATTGGTTTAAAGCACTGAAAATTGGAAACTTCTGGAATTGTTTGGATCCAAATGACAGATTTGATATGCCAAGTGATTTTTGCAGGTAGCATACTCATTTTAAAGATGGGGTAGCACTGTCTACCCACAATCTTGCAGGTATGAATTCTAGAAAATACCTGAAGGTGTTAGTATGTTGATAACAATCTTATTATCTTTATTTTAGTGGGTGTGATAATGTCCTCCTGTACCTGTGCCAGGAATAAGAGCAGCTGGGTCTTAATGAAGCCAAGCAAGAAAAAGATGCAATTAGAAACCACTAGAATAAGCATGCCTTGGCATGAAGGTTTAAATGAACATGAAGGTTTATAATGCCTCCTGAGTTTACCGGACTTGTCATCTTGGATTCCTAGACAGTTTATAATGCCTGCTGAGGAGGAAACCAAACCATTTGCTCCTGCATAAATATGCACCCACGGTCACTCTTGTTTCTCACTTCAGGCTGAAGCTGATGGCCTGAAAACTCCAGTCCAGGCCCAGCACAGCAGCCCTGTGCCTCAGAGGTCATCCACCCAGAAACCTCACCTTGTCTTGGGCTAGTTTGGAGCTGGCAGGCATTTGTGAGGTTGAAGCCTGTTATATAGCTCAGAAGCAATTGCTGCAGCCTGCACAGATGTGGGCCTGGCAGTGGAGAGACAGGACCAAAGTGTTCTGGTGCACGAAGGATGAGCCCTCCTTGCATTTATTATCAGAATGTATCAGATATGTTGCGTACAAAGAAAATCTGCCTTATAGCATAAGACATAACAATCCAGCAAATCTATTTTCAAATTCAGAGTACATAAAATCTAAATGAGATAAAGAGAGCGTCTAATTTCCACAACAAAGTATCTTCATGCAGTTGCTCCTTTAGGCATCCCAGCAACATTTTAAAAAAGATGCTGGACATTGTGCAATAAAGCTGTTCTGCAGCACCGTGGGAGGAGGCAGCTGGCTGCAGTTTCAGATGGTGGGCAGAATTACAACAGGCTATGTCAGGAAAGCATGACGTTAAATGTGCATTTAAAAAAAAAGACAAAAACAAAAAAATAATAGTCACAGACTGAATTATAGCAGCTTTCTATAATGAAGTGTGTAGACCCCACCCAGCATCTGTGGCAGAGGAGGGAAAACCCAAAGGTTATGATGGGAATGGAAAAAGCCAGGCTCCAGCTGAGAGTAGGACAGGGAGGATGAGGAAACAGTTTCATGTTTCTCCCAGAAAAACCTCAGGGGATAAAGATTACTGCTGCAGAAATTTTAATAGTAGTAAAAGCCTCTGGCTGCAGAAGTTGTTTATAACAAAGGTGTATTAACCACTTAGAGACTTCAGCTGAAAAGGACTCTGCTATTTCACTAAAATCTAAGTTGCAAAATCCTTCTTTTCCTCTCAAAAAGCATCTGCACCATAAAACTTAATGTAGTGGCTACACATGGAGTTTGGCTGTATGATGTATGCTTGTGTGCAGGACTTGTCCTGCTAATGCCCTGTTTTTAGGTGCTGACAGCTAAGCTTGTCACTTAGCTATTGCAGTATACACTAGATTTTAACTCTGATCACAAGTATATCACTTCATGTTAGCTTCTGAAACAAAAATATTTCACAAGCAGTAGTGTTAGATGATTGCTTGCTCTGAATGATTCTCAGCAGAGCTGGGGAAGCTATTTGTAATCATCAATTGCTTAACTGCATTTAATCTTCTGCAAACTAGTCAAGAACTACTAAGCAATGATGCTTTCCACTTGCTTGAAAGATTTCAGTGTGCTCTGTGCAAATATGATTCAGCCTCCATCAGCATTCCTACTTAAAACCTCGTTCACTGGAGTATTTGCACAAAGTGAAGAAAAAAGGGGTTTAGTCTCTTTGAAAGCTTTTGCAGATATAATTAGTCAAGAACATTTGTGTCAGTATTTATACAGGTTTTGGGGTTTTTTTTTATTGTCTCAGGTCTACTTCCTAAAGGTTTGAGACCCAAAGATGATAGATAACGCACTCCTGCTTGTAGCTACTTTCTACAGTCTTCTGGCTACTCTTTCACCAAGAAAAACACTGGGAAAATGTAATCCAATAGCATAAACAGCCTCAGCAACAAGTGAAAAAGCATGCTGTGCAGAGGTTCAAAACAGATGAGACAGGCCTCGCTGGGGAATACAAGAGGTGAAGCATAGCCCAGACTAATAAATTCTCCTCTGTTGTCTCTGTATGGGTTTGCTCAAGTGCCTCAGCTCTGCATTTCTGGAGCTGAGAGTGCCATGGTTTGGCACATCCAGCCAAAATCAGACCAATTTATTAGCTTGGTCTTAGTACCAGGGGTGCCCCAGGTGGAAGCAAGAGCAGACACTGAGCACCAGGAACTATTGAGAACAAGTGGTTGCAATGACAGTCTGGGATGGACACGAAGGAGAGAGGGGCCAAGAGCAGTCATCAGTGAGGCATGGGAACATAACTAGGTTTTTCAAGCAAGGTTTAGTTACAGAAATTTAGCAAGTGCTAAAGCAGAGCACAGGGCACTCTCCATGCTGCCAGGAGGCTGGCAAGGAAGGAAAATTGTATTTGCAGCTGACAGAGGGGTCTAGGGAGCAAAGAACAGAGGTGACTTGGTTTCATTGCTGATCTTCAGACTAGGTTTGTTTGAGACCAAAATCTTCTAAGGGACAGAGGACATTTGTTTCCCAACCCAGCTAAAAAAAATCACAGCACAGTAATGTTGTTCCCCTCCATAAAACATTGGGTTGGCCATATTCCTCACTGCAAACAGCTGAATTTTGTGCTTATTGAAACAAAATTCCCAATTTTCAAGCAGCTGAAAGCAGAATGGAAGGTGTGTCCTAAATCATCAAAAGATGCCCAGGGGTGTGAGAAAAGGCACCCTCAAATTTACAGATGACAACCTTGCCTTGAAAAAGAAGAAAGATAAGTCTTGCAGATTGGTTTTTTCCTTTACCTGCCTTGTCAAAAATACCATTTTTTAAATGTCATTTCCTTCACTGGAGACACAGCATGCAGTCCCAAAGGCTGGCTGCTACCGCGCTGCTGACTCCAGCAGCTGGAGAGCTGCTCAAGCAGGACTGGAAGTCACGTAAGAGCTTGAAAAAGCCTTGAGCATGAAAATGCTGATGTAACCTGATAGAGACAAGCTGTATACAGGGACCTTATCAGTAGTTAAACAACACACTTCTATGATCAGTGAAAATAAAGCTGTTTGATCACATATATTCAATCCGTGAGATGCCTTGAATGTGTACTTAATGTGCACCTCAGGAGGACTCGGATAACTTTGGAAGCATACCAGGTTTCTGGTATTTCTTTAAAACAGTGACCACACATAATCTCCTGAGCTCCATTAACAAGAATCAGAGCCACTCTGCTATGTAATACCCCAGTACTGTGCGATGGGCTCTGCGCGGAGATGAACAGAGATGCTTTGTTAGCTCCATTATTATGAGTTTGTACTTTTGGCAAAGGGTCTCCCTTTACAGTGGCTCTGGAGCTTGTGGTAGCTGTGTTGCACTGCATGATGACAGGCATGAAATTCTTTGTTAGCAGCAGGTCTGTGGTTGCTATTAAATATAAGATAAAAGAAAAATCATCATAGAAAAACTACAATCTGGGTGGATGGGGAATCTACCAAAGGCTGCAATTCAAGAGCTATTTAGGGTGATTGTGCAAACCAACAGTGACTGGAAATTTTAATGCTCTTAAAGTGTAAACAGCATTTCCTTGAGGAAATACTCTCTTTTTCCTAGTAATGCAGCCCCACTTCTTGCTTGTATTCACCTCCTGGGATGTTCTGTCACTTCTAGTTCTTTATCAGAAACTGAAACGGAGAGGAGAGAGAGTGATGAGGAGAAGAGACCACTTTGCGAATCGCAAAACTTTAGCTTCCTGAAAGGAAATTTCTGAACCAGTATTTCCTGCTCAAATCTCTGAACCAATCCACCAGGTGTGATCTGTAAATTATCCTACAGACTATATACTCTGTGTCAGGGGCTTTCTCTCACATAAAGCCTAACCTGACAGGGATTCATATTCTGGCTGGATATGCCATTTACTAAGAACATAATAAAAAAATGAAAATTTCACTCTTTGTCTCTAAAATGTAGTCTTGGTTTTGCTCCTGGCAAAGCGAGGAACAGCTTTGGCACTGACTTTGCCAGTGTAACGGTCCTGTGAGTGACATGAAAAGTTGTCGGACCGTATTTGGAGATAAATCTGCTCCCGCGAGGAGCTTTGGTGAGTCCCAAGACAGCGGGGAAAGTCCCCCTCCGCGGCAGGGCTGGGTGAGCAAGCGCTGTGGGAGCGCACCTGAGGGGCCGTGCGGGGGCGAGCCTGGCAGGGCCTGCTTGGGAACAGCAGGTGGGGGCCGGCGGCCGCAAGGCAGGAGGAGAGGCCTCGGAGGGAAAGGTAGCGAGCTGCCGGGCAGCAGCCCTGGGTAGGGCGCGGCCCCGGGGCAGGGCAGGGCAGGGCAGTTCCCTTCCCTTCCCGTCCCGTCCTGCGGGAGCTGCGGGCAGCAGACGGCCGGCGGCAGCCGCGAGTCGACAGGCGCCCTCCCTGCAGGTAGCGGGCCGAGGAAGCTAGGCCGGGGGAGCTGGCGTGGGGGAGCTGGGCCGGGTGGGAGGCAGCGCGGAGCGAGACCGGAGTCCCCGCTGCCTGCCGGCGGCTGAGGAGAAAGGGGGCGACGGAGCGCGGAGCTGGCAGCGCGGCAGGTGCGGGCAGGGGCCGCCGGGGAGGCCGAGCGCCGGGCCGGGGGAGCCAGGAGCGGGGGAGGCCCCCGGCGGAGCCCCAAGGCGGACGGATCGAACCACGGCGGGTGTGCCCTGCGGTAGGGCTCCGCTCGGGCCGGCGCGGCGGGTGGCGGAGGTGGCGGTTTGCTCGCCTTGCCGAGTGCCTCATCGGAAACGTCAAGCTGGGCTTCATAGTTCAGCAGAACCATTTGATTGCTTATTTCTAGCAGCGTCTGCACGTCGTGGCACACCCCAGTACAGCAACATGGGCCACACGTGAGAGTAAGTGGGAGCAAAAGTAGCCGAGAAAGTTGACTTTTCTTGGGCTGTCTTGCTGAAGTGACTCTTCCAGATACCTCACTGATGTGGTTGAATAGAACTGCCTTGTGTATTGATACTGAAGAGTATTTAAGCGTGAAGATACAGTGCTACTTATGCAATTTGTAAATTATTGTTTTCTCACTGTGCATATAAGGCTTCTGAGAAACACAAAACTAATGACCTTTTTTTTCAAACACTGATGTATTTCATCTGATGCATACTGATGGGTATACTGAATGGGACAGCGTGTTTTTAAAGTCAGAATTCTTTAAGGAGGTCAGCATATTGGTCTTACGTGGTTTTTCAAAGTAGACTAGAACTTGACAGGGTAATTCAACTTACAGAACATGAATTGCAAAAGGCATCATTACTGGGCAGCTTGTGTTACAGAGGATGCTGCATATCTGTAGTGCCATGCCACCAGGTGTCGGGTGGGCATGGGATTGAAGACCTTTTGAAGTCTGGGGTTGGTTTGTGCATGTTTTGTAATTTGACAGCGCGCTTCCATATTTTGGCTTAGGACTCTATTTTCTGTCACATAACAGACCTTGAGAACTGGAGGCAGGTAGAAAAATGGAACTGGAACTACTTCTGGAACTACTACAGAATTAAATCTTCAAATAAATTGGGTCTGAGATTAAATTGTACTTAAACCAGTCTCAAACTGGTATTGCTATTAGAAAATGTCCTTGTAAAATCCAAATACTCTGTATGGATTTACATCTAAGCATTATCATAGGCAAGAAATAACTAATTAGATCACCTTCTCTAGGAACATTTCAGGTAATTAGAGATACAGTTTAGCCAAAACTCAGAAGGAAGTTTTGAGTAGAGCTTTCCTTCTGTACTGGATTAGCATCAGGAAATACATTATATTTACTGAAGTCATAACCTGCTATATCCAAGAGCACTGCCAAAGCAGCAGGTGTGATTGTAAGCAGCTTCAAACTGTCTTGTTCAAAAGCCACAGTGTATACCATGCATCTGGATTCCTGGGTGGTTCAGATCACTCTGGTTATTAAAAAGCAGTCTGAAATAAGTATCATCTTAAGTTAAGCTGGTCTTGTAATTTTCCTTTGATGTGGAAACGTGCCCAGTGTCTCATGTGATTCATTTCTCCAGATAAAGAACAGAAAGGTCGGTATCACAGCCTTTCCTGCAATGTACACTTCCAATCAGTGCCGTTGTAATTATGCAGGAAGAGGAACAGATCTCAAGGGACATATGCTGGGCCATAGCTGTCAGGTGTTTGGACATCTATGATCCTGTGGGCACCTGCTTGTCAGAAATAGATCTTTGTAGTCCTAACCCTTGATCTCTGAGCTTTGCAAACTCAGGTTTTTCCTAGTAATGCTCACTGAATGCTTAGACGTCTGCTACTTGATAGGCCTTCAGTTTTGACAGTGTTGATTAGTTAGGTGCCCAAGCTGTCCAGGGATCCAGAAGCAAAATGTTCCTTGACAAGTTGCTCTTGTGAAAGTGTTTTCAGATGACATATAGTTAATTAGGACCATTTAAAAAAATGTGAAAGGGAGTATGTTGCCATGCTTTTGAAAAAAATTTTTTTTTTCTCTTATTATTCTTTTTAGGCTTTGTCTAGAGCTGTAACCCAGATGAGAAGAACCAAGTTCTGAATTTGCATCTTTCATTTCTGGAGAGTGTGCTAGAATCACAGAATGGTAGGGATTGGAAGGGATCTCTGGAGATCATCTAGTCCAGCCCCCCTGCCAAAGCAGGTTCACCTAGAGCAGGTTGCACAGGAGCGTGTCCAGGTGGGTTTTGAAAGTCTCCAGAGAAAGAGATTCCACAGCTTCTCTGGGCAGCCTGTTCCAGTGCTCCATCACCCTCACAGCAAAGAAGTTTTTCCTCATGTTTAGGTAGAACTTCCTGTGTTCCAGTATGTGCTTATTTCCCCTTGTCCTATCATTGGGTGTCACGTAAAAGAGTCTGGCCTCATCCCCTCCTATTTATAAACAGCCTCTCAGTCTTCTCCAGAACATCCCATGTCCCTCCGCCTTTCCTTGTAATAGAGATGTTTCAGTCCCTTAATCATCTTTGTACCCCTCTGTTGGACTCTCTGTCCAGTAGTTTCCTGTCTCTCCAGTAGTTCCCTGAGCCATAAACGTGTGTTGTTATGGGTTGGTGGTCTCTGACTCTTTACTTGTGAAACTGTTTCACCTTGCTTTCAATAGAGAAAAATTCATTGTGTGAGCTGTGATCAATGACTTGCTGCCTAGGACTTGAGTCCAGGAGTGGGGGAATTAGATTTTTAGTCTTTTTTCCAGCTGTGTATTAAATGTTAAAAATATATTTGCAGAATACATGTGGTTAAACAATATTGAATGTCAAGAAAAATGTATTTATTATTAAAGTGTCCCTTGATTCTTGCAAATACTTATAAAAATCACACCTACTAAAAATGCTGCACCCAAAGGGTATGTTGGACTCCACAGAAGTCCCATCAATCCCACTGCCTTTCCCTGCACTTAATTGAGGTGGTTGATCCCCAGGTGATTTAAGTCCTTTTTCTTCTTATGTTATGGAAAGAGTGAATGTGGGCAGGATCGTTCAGTCAGTTGTATGTGTAAGCTATTAATTTACAATGTTGGTTTCTCCAAGCTCAGACTCCTTTGTCCTAATCATTAGGCTCAGTCATTTTACTTGTTTGTTCTTTCACTGGTGTTTTCTATCAGCTGGTTTGCTTTTTGCCTAGCCTCTGTTCATTGTACTTCAAGGTGTTTTAGTTTCAGATGTATGTTACTCTAAATGCACACCACAGGGTTGGGGATTGGCTCTGAAAAGGGCAGTCCTGCTCTGGCCCCTTGTTTTCTCCACTGTGCATTCTGACCCCACTTTATGCAGTCAACCACAGGAGGAGCTGAAAGACTACTTTTTTTACAAAAAACCCTTTGTTTATTTTGGTGGTTTAGTTTTGCATCTAATCAGTGAGCTGGCCAACTCATCCTGCAGCTGCAGGTTTACTAGATCCAACAGAAATAGTTGATGGCAAGGGGAAGCCAAACTGCCCCTCGAGTAGCAGCCAGCCCATTAGGCAAGTTCAGGACAGGTGGGTGCAGCCCCCATGTGGGGTGGATAGAGCCAGAGGACCTGCCTTAGAAAGGCAGTCTCCACTAGGAAGCCAGGCTTTGACTAGCTTACTCCTGTCTCCCCGTGAATCCTACTCACTTTGGCTTATAGCAGAAGTATCCTTTGACTTTGGTGGAAACATTTATTGAACTTGTTTGCTTGATTAAAATATTTATTTAATTAGTGAATTTTGTGTGATGCATACCCTGCCTGACCTATTGCTCCCCTCTTTTGGACTTCTGTCTCATTTCCTAAAAGAATTACTTTCTTCACTCTGAATTGCTATCTCCCAAGATACCTTAAATCTGGTAAATACTCTCTCTAGTCTGAGGAGGACAACACCCAATCTGTCAGCAAGGAATTTAAGATCTCATCTCTTTAAAGTAAAAGGCAACGCAGGCTTTGACTTTAAGTAGGGCAGGCTGAGTTTGGGTTAAGCCCTGTTGTTATTCTGGTTAGTAATGCTACTCAGGCTCCATCAGAAAGATTGTTTATGCAGAGAAAAATTACGTTGATAACCTATTGCAGCTGGGATGAATCTCCAGACCTGAACTGAGGAGCTTTATATGGGAAGGAGTTCAAATCCTGGGTTTGGTTTTAGCATCTGTGTTGCATCATATCTCTTCCTTGTGTTAATACATCAAACCATGCAGAATTAGTGAGGACACTTCTCTTAAGCTTAGTACAAGTGTTTGTTTGCCTGTCATCGCAGCTGAAGTTTAGTTTAATTCACTGCCAAAAAATTATGTTAGGAATCAGATGCTTATCTTTCTTGTAAATAGTACGCTGGTGATTTTGTTTCGAAGCTTTGTTTTTCAATGATCTAGTAGCCACATCTAAAATGGAGAGAATAGATAATTGGGCCCCAAACTAAGGCATTTGGTGTTTGGGGTGTTCTTATGGTCATTGCAAAGATCTTTGGGTCCGGTCTGAAAAGCAAGTTCTGGAGATGCTGCTTTGGCAATTAAACCAGCTTTGAAGTCCAAAACCGCTGTCTAAAATGACCATGACCCCGTGGTCTCAAAACCTGTTAGGCATTTAAATTTTTTTGGCACCTATGCTTTGGAGCCTGGAACCTGGATGTCCTGGGCACTGGGCAAGGCAGAGGGTGACGTGTTGGGCCCCATAGCCCCTGTGGCCTCATCAGCAGAGTGTGCTTGGAATATGTTAATATGCATGTGTAGCACCTCATCTTTGTCTGAAGCATGGAGAGCTAGAAGGCTGCTTGGCTTTTGTGGGACAGCCTCATCACCAGAGCTGTGGGTGGGTCCCTTCCACCTGTAGGAACGCAACACCTTGCTCCCACAGAGCCCTCATGCCTCCAGGCCGAGGGCATGGATGTGGCCTTGTTGTTGAAGATGGGCCGGCATGTACAGAGTCAGGTGGTTCCTGTAGCCAGAAGATGGTCCAGCCCTTGACCAGGGCTTGTCAGGGGCTGGAGCAGGCAGAGTAAGGTTTAAGGTTTACTTTGCAAAATGGGATTATTGGGAACTCTGTCAGTCTTCCATTCAGGTTCTGTGTCTGCTCAGCAGTGACCACAATAGCTAAAAGATTGCCTCCATGAAACCTTGATTAACCACAGAATCATCCTGGCTTTCATTCAGTTCAGTGGTACATTTACTTCTAGATCTAGTTTCACCAATGTGTGAAATTATGGGTCAAAAGTCTCTTGTTAAAGAGCATTGAGTTAAACTCAGCAGGATGGAAAATGCCCATACATTCATAGTGTAGCTGTTGATCACTCTGTTGTTAAGTAAATCTGCCCTGAGGGGAAAATGGGAATGGTAAATTCATGCTGCCAACTTTTGTTCTCATGACCTCTGTCTTCTCAGAAGGGAGCAGAGCCCCACCACCATGCCTCATAGTTGTAGCAGAGTTTGGCCAATAATAAGTGGAATGTTAGATACTCCCATAAAATTTAGACAGTTCTGATTTTTTCTGTTTTCTCCCAATATCTATGCAAAATTCTTTAAAATTGGTTCTTTTATCAGCGCTTGGTTACCGCTCATCTGCCTGGGCAGCTGCCAGTTACTCTAGCCAGTACAGCTCTCTGAGAGGCACTGCTGGGGCTGTTAAAAGTGGTTGTGGGCCTCTTGTCTGGGTGGATTTAAAGAAAAAAAAAAAAAAAAAAAATAGTTCTACCTTATAAAGATGGGATCCTCCTGGACTTTTATTTGAAAGTGTGTTTAGGCAGCTTCCTGAGTTTAGTGCATGTACCCTGCAGAGCCATACTCTCAATCTGGTTTGGATTTGAATTAATTAAGCAGTTCCCATTTCCTGTTCTTGCATAATTAATTTAATCTGTTTTCATATATGAAATGTACTGCAGTCACCTATTTCCTTTCTTAATCTCAGCTACAGTCTTTTAGGCTTAATTTATACAACATCTATATCCTTCCTCTCACCACAATGCTGTAATTGGTTATAGAGTGACAGTGTGGAGCAGAACTGCTGAACAGGGAATCCTAATCCTGTGGAAACTCCATAATGTAAAGATTTTTTTTTTTTTTTTTTTTTTCATGAAACAGAATAATGATTATATGTAAAATAATGATTAAATAATTAATGTAAAATTAAAAAAAAATGGTTTACCTGAAACAAAGCAGTAGATGGGTGTGTACATGTATATGTATATATATTCCATCTTGATTCTTACAGGTCAACAGGGCTCCTTTAAAATAGCTTTAACAGTAATGAAATTGTGTATTCCCATGAAAAACTTTGCATTTTCTTCTTTTTTTTTTTTTTCCATATATACAGGAGGAGCTATTTTTCCCTAACTCTCTGGATATTAGTTGCATATGGATGTGTTTTCTATGTGGCTCTGTCCCTGGCAGAGGCTGTGGAGTCCAGGATGCCATTCAGTGCTCTCTTGAAGTATTACATGGAGTTGGTTTCTAAAGCCCACCTTTTCAAAGCTAGACACGTTTAGCCATGCTAGGGAACTCCACTGCACAGACTGATGCTCTTGCCTAAGAAACCTTGTTCTTGGCTGTTCTGTTGAAAAATGCATCCAGATGTTTCCAGTTCTTTTTGGTATCAGGGCTATAGAGGGACTGCTGACAGTTCTATTTTTGTGGCTTCCTGGCATTGTTGCAGAAGAAGAAAAAATTGGATTAAACCCTGACACAGAATACATAAAGAAAGTCTTCAGTTTTAACTTAGATTCTAAAGTAACCATTGGTGATTGTCATGATTTTTTCCTAAGCTGCTTAGAGCAGAGGACTTATCTTACGTTGAATTCTTTCCATGTTCTCATCAAAAGCCAAGTTCTTTTTACAGAGATTTCAGTCTCTTAAGTTTTCTTTTCTGGTGTCCTGACTTCAACTCTTGCTTTGCTGTTTTCCGTCTGAGTCCAAAATGATCTGCAGTCCAACATAATGGATTTATGCTTTTGTGTTTACTGCCCCAATACATACCATATTGTACATCCTTGTCCAAGTCAGTGAATTTATCTACAGTCCCCAGGAACAGTGTTGTCAGTTCAGTAACTGGATGAATTGGTTATTTGCCTAATGCAATCTCTATCAACTTTTACAGCCCAGAGCATAGGGGATTCAGCATAGTAAAATCCCAAGTTTTAAGCTTTGTCAAGGGATAGATTTATAATGTTCCCTTCTTAATTCAAATATAAATCTTGCATGAGAAAAATTGGCTCAGACCTATGAAAATTGTTCTTTTGGCCCTTGTAAATGATATTATTAATCTTCTGCATACTGGGCCAGGCTTGGATTAAGTCTGCATTGAAGGGTTGCAGGTGCAAGGCTGTAACACTAAACCAGAGTCAGGGTGTCCCTGGGGGCCATGTCAGAAGGATGACTTTGGATTATGTTCTCATGCCAGGGCTTGTTCCCCTTCTCCAAGGGGTGCCTGGAAAGCAGAGGCAGTTGTTCCTGGAGCACAATAGCTCAAGCACACACACCTGCTCAGCTTTATTTTACTACAGGGAAGTAGGCAAGAGCAGTTAGTTCTTCTGCCTGACGTACTCTGTGCGGTGGTCTGTGCCTGGGCTGTGTGTGTAGATGTGCGGAAGGCCATTTGGCTTCCGCCAGTCTGGAGCCCTGGGAAGAAGCAGCTGCTGAGCTGATGGAGACCACAGCTAGATTGCACAAGTGCTCCTTCATTAGGGTTCAGCTCAGGGCCTGCACAGAGGGAGACATACATTAGATCATCCTTGTCTGGGCAGAGAAGCTGGAGGGAGAAGGAAAAGTTGCTGTGGGACACAGCATGGTCTCTCACAACTGTATTTAGGAAGATGTGGCTGTTCCAGGCAAAGCTTCTGCCCTGGTTCAGTTAGAGCTAGATCTCCTCAGCAGGAGAACATATAAAGCAGCTCATGGGATCACAGTAAGCTCTGCTTTTACTGCCGTGACAACAGCGCAGCTAACAATTTACTTCCGAGCTGGTTTTCCTTGCCTCAGGAGAAGCCCGTTTAAGCTGACTAAGTCATTTTTGTACAGTTGTCACATCCTGACTGATAGTAGTGAGTTATTGAGCACTCCCACCAATTACAGGGGTTTTAAACTTCACGTGCAGCTGTTATCTCTGGGAGAGCCCAGCAGACAGTATCTTGCTTGAATGCTACAGCAGTCACCAGAGGGACTGTGGAGATGATCTCTGCAGGGTCTCCCACTTGCTCAGAATATAGTCAGGAGCATGCAGAGGCAACAGAGGACTAGTAACAGTTTGGGATCTTGGTACAGTGCTGTGGGAATGAGAACAATCTTGCCCTTACAAGTATTAATTAATAAAATGTATTCTCACTTCAGATTATCCTGTGACATTGCTGAGTCTGAGGTGCATAATTCAGTTGTGGTGTCAGCCTGAATAAAACTAGTCAGAGAAGCGGGATGATATTTTGAGAAGAACTATACAAAACAGACTTGAATGGTGTAAAACCTCCAGATTTAAATGTCTACATGGCTTGCTTTGGTCTACTCAGTTTATTGAAGAGAAATACAAGAGAAGGTTAGATCCTAGTCTTTTAAAATCTGAACGAAGAAAAGTGATACTGCTGATAATTAAAATTCCTATGATAGCAAAGACATAAAAACTGGGAAAAAAATTAAACTGGAAATAGAGTTAAAATATGAACAGTGAAGGCTATTGGAATATCTTCTGAAGTAAAACCCAAGTACCTTCCTGCTTAAGTTGCTGAATGTAGTGCAGGTGTAACTGGTTGAAATCTGGTGGTGTCAGTAACTAAGGAGGTTGGGACAAGGGCATATAATGGGCGTTCTGGTCTTCAAAAGGAAGATTCTGCTTTAGCAATCTGTAAGTGAATGAGATGAGTTTGCTGGACAGGACCGTGCTGGTTTGGAACAGCAGTCCATTCATTTCAGTTTCCCATTTCTGGGACCAGTGAGAGGAACTTGTGAAGCTTCCCCCAGTCAGCTGTTGTGTCATTTACCAGTGCGGAAAGGTGCTTCCTGTGCCTGGGCAGTTAGTGGTTTTTTGCATCGTAGAGCGTGACACTTTTCCCCGTGACTTTCTACCATCTATTTCTGTTACCAGATTTAGTTGTGTAACTACTTATACCACCACTAGGCTCTTTGCCCCAGGAAAGCTATGCAACTGTCCATCATAAAATCCCCATCATCTAAACTAGGTTAATGGTGCATAGTCTGGGGTTTTGGTTTGGATTTTTTTGGTTTCAAATATGTATTTACATTTTTTCTTCATTTATTTGCATCTCTTCATTATGTTTCCGTCAGTCTACTTGTAAGATGTCTCTCACAGAGAGAGTTGTGTCCTGGTTGTGTCCTTCAAAAGCAAAAGCCTTCTTATAACTCTTCTTTTTCTGTTATGTTCTTTCATCATCTCCTTTGTGATCCAGTACTTTGTGCTACAGTCGCAAATACCTGGAGGCAAATTTCTCAAAACCATTGTAAGCTCTTTCACTGGTGTTGACCATTTTGAGATGTAGTGGTGACAAGCCACCCCTCTTCCGATGAAGAGCTGTGCTCAGACTCCCAGATGCTCTGTCCCAGAAACAAAACTACAAAACAGCTAGCTGTGGAGTTAAACCTTTTGCAGCATCTGCACTGTCAAAAGAAACATAGAAATGTCTGGGTTGGAAGGGACCTCTAGAGGTCATCTAGTCCAACTCCCCTGCTGACAGCAGGACCCTCTTCAACTAGAGCAGGTTGCTCAGAGCCTCGTCAAGCCCCACCTTGAATGTCTCCAGGGATGGGGCCTCAACCACCTCCCTGGGCAACCTGTTCCAGTGCTCCAC
>JANHGN010002151.1:0-34515 GCA_024605025.1 Megaceryle maxima
CTTTTTTTTTTTTTTAATTTAAAAATATCTCTTCTTGCAGCAGTATGATGAACAGCCTGTATGCCAATATTTAGCCAAATGCTAAGAGAATTGAAGCAAAATACCAAAGACCGTAAGAACTACATGAGCAACATTTATAGCTCTTCCAGGACTAATACAAAGGAGAGTTAAACAGAACTTTTTTTTTTTTTTTTTTTCCCTAACATGACAAAATATAACACAAATTGTAAAGCATATTTTTAAAACAATTGGTTAATCTATAAAATATAAACAATAAATGGATCTTTATAAAGCTTTGCCAATTACTTTTCCTGTCAGTATTAAGCATTTTGCCTGAAGCTTTGTTATCATAGTATTGTACTTATCAGATGAAACGACATGGCAAAACTCCCTGCTTACTTTTCCAGAGCATTTTTCTCACTTTCTGCAAATTATATTTATTGGAGCATATTCAGTGAATACATGTGTGCTAGTAGAAATAACCATATCATCTTTTTGCTGTCTAAATATATATATATTCCCTATCAAAAAAAAAAAAAAAAAAAAGGAGGGGTTTGTTAGACACAGAAAGAATGGGATTGTTTTGTTTTAAAGTATAATACAAATAAAGAGATAATTCAGTGACTTCTTTCTGATGTGTCTGCATAAGGTAAAAAGCCATAAATAAACTCTAAAAAGATCAGTATAAGTGTACACAATACATGCAGAGCACTTAATCTAAGCCCTGCATGTAAAATACAATTAGAGAGTTAATAATGGCAAATATAATGAAATACAAAAGATATCCATGGAGCCAATACAAGTGCATCTTTCAAAAAAACCCAAACCCAGCATGTTTCAGTAATATGACGCTATCCTTTCCTTAGTGGCATTCTTCTTTGACTAGGCTGATAATGAAAAGGTGTCAGGGAGATTCACAGTTTAGATTTGTATTTTATTCCTTTCTTTTGTGCTGTTTCTTCCCATTTATGGCTGTTTTCCTGCCTTTGCTCTGTATGAAGGGTATGAAATATTTTAAAGCTACATTTTCTTGTGAGGTATAGGGCTGAATTTGACTTTATTATTGTTACTAAGACCAGGCAAGTTTAAACTTATTCAGTTGAAAGAGACACGATGATGTTGTTCTTTCTGATATAAAAACAGCTATATTGGTTTTTATAGGATTTTTAGTGCAGGTTTCTTCATATGTCCTGGATTTGATAGCTACTCAATTAACTGAATATTCTGGGGGGTTTGTTTGTTACCTGTTTTCTTTTTTGAAATGATAATTCTGATTTATCTAAAAGCACATCAACATATCTTTATCTATTCATATTGAGTGAGAAATTCCTTCAGATTAAGGGAGGAAGAGGGAGGGGGAGGTGGGGAGAAACAATTAAAAAACCTCAGACCAAACCAGTTTGTCTTCTCCTTTTGTGTAATGCACGTAATGACTGAACTTTTGACTTTAAAGTTTTTCTCTGGTGCAGTACTGTGGAAAAAGAAACAAATAAACAAATAAACAAACAAAAAACAAAACAAACCAAAAATCCCCTTTGTGCAAAGACCAGTCTAAGGCAATACCTGACGAGGATGATTTTTTTTTTGGTTGTTGTTGTTTACTTGAAGCAGATAAAACACCCACCTTAAACCCGCCCTCTATTCAGTTCAGCAGCACCTCCATACTCCAATAAACCGTTTTCATTCCATCTGGCGTGCGTTTGCTCTGAAGACATTTTCCTGTCAATCTCTCCTGCCACATTAAAAATCTGTCATTACTATTGCATTGCCGCCTGGCTCCTGAGATTTGTCTGACTGCTTTATTGCTCCTCTCATTTTTTTTTTTTTCTGCTACAGCCGAGAAGCAGAAATAAAGGTTTGTTGTTGAAACATGGCCGCAAGGAAAGTAGGAGGCACACATCTGTCAAGGTATTACCTTTCTTCAACCAGGGATTAAGGTGTTTTACTGCTCTCGCTACTGAGCAGTCACACTGAATAAATTTTCTCAGTAGAACATAAAAATGAACTCATACATTTTGAACTGGGTTTCATTCTTTCAAGCCAACCCATATAATTATGCAATGGCATCAGTGTTCAGGGGGAAAAAGAAAAGTCAGAAAGGTTTGTGTGTACCCCCCTTTCTCTCTTCTGCACCACCTTTCACATTTACATTATTATTAAATGCATATTAGGAGGGCAAGACTGAGACAATCAGTATCAGGGGAGAAATGTTTTTTACTCGTCCTTGTTCCCGTTACTGGATACTTTGCAAGGTCAGATGGGGTACAGGGCTTTACTCTCCATGTTTTGTCTCTGTGCTCCCAAAATATACCTGGCTGTGAATATTCACTGTTAATTCACATCAAAGGAGATCAGTAGAATTGTGATTTCTGAAACATTGTCCTCTGAAAGAAACTGGAAATATTAGCTGCCATATACCCTTCCCATTTCTGATGCAGACATTAACTCAATGGTACAAATGAAAACAATTTCAAAATTAAATATAGCCAGTGCAAGTGGTTGTTACACTAAGACAGAGACACACTCCACAGTCCTCTGCTGGACACCCTATGCATCTCAGTCCAGTCAGCTATGAAGTCAAATGTCTAAAGCAGAAGGGGTTATCTCACAAAATTAGATGTAGGCAAGTGAAGGATCAGGTCAAATATGTCTGCGAAGGAGGGCAATATAATGTGCTTTATGGTTTGTTATTGTTGTTTGGGTTTGGTTGTGGGTTTTTTTGGGGGTTTTGTGTGTGTGTGTGGTTGGTTGGTTGTTCTTGTTGTTGTTTTCTGAAAAGAATGTTGCAGCTTTTAAATGTGAGGTCCAAGGACAGAAGGACTGACATCAGCACAGGAACCACAAACAACTCTAAACTTTAAGGAAAAAATAGTTAAGAAAGAACTACATAGAGGTGTAAATCACACCTCCATCTGTATAAAGACATCTGGCTCTCCCTACCTCCAGGTAGCTCTGTAGTGTCTTACTACCTTCAGTTTGACTTGCTCTCTTCTTTAGGGTCCCTGCCTCCTTATGTCCACAGTGCCTTCTCTCAGGCTTTCCTTTGGCTTGAGACAAATACCTTCCACCAAAGATGCTAACCTGTGTCATTGCTGACTGACATTTATTTATCAGTAAGGTAGCTCAGTTAAAGAGAAATATTAGGACCTGCAGTTCTACTGAAAAACTGCTGCTTGAACAAAAGCAAATGAGCTATACTACAGGTCAGCAGATTATCTGTCACTCACTTATTCTTCACAGTGTCCCAAGAAGGTCATAAATCACCAGGATATCTATTTCAGTACTGTATTCTCCCATCCTTGACTTTCTGCTGGCTATTGCCTATTTTCCATCCAATTCAACCCAGCAAAGACATGAGGAAAAGTGATCATTGTGAAACCTTACACTTCTTTCCCAAGTCCTCCAATCTCTTCCCTGAATTGAATGACTGAATTTACAGCTTTCTTACATCAGAACAGCAGCTGGGAACACACTGGGCTGGATTGGGAGGCAGAACTCTGTCTCCAACTATTTAATTCTTCAGCAGAAGGGACCATCTTCTTCTTCTGTGTAACACCTCACACAATGGGGGATTTAGGGTTGCTACATAATGTTTCAGTGTAAATTATAAATAATAATGTGCCTGTGGAAATTCTGTTCCTTTAGATGCTTTTTTTTTTATAGCATCCCTCAATGTTCCTCTCTGTCTTAGACTGAATTTAGGAGTAAATATATAGAGGGAAACAATAGATGCTGAGGACCCTGTGTCCACACTGTATGTCTTTTGGGGGTTTACTTCAAACTAATTCTAATCTAATTCCATGCACTAGATGCCCATTAGCAAGTGGAGTACATTAGGTATGCTTCCAGAGCACAACTTCTCTATTAATTTCATCTGAAAGAAACCAAGTCTGTGTTTCTCAAGCCCACTCTAGAGTGCAAGCCACATCACTCTCAAAAAACCAGTGTAAAAGCAGCTGATGCCTCCTCTGGCAGACCTCGCATTTGCTGGATCCTGAATGTGACTGATGCTTCTCCTCCATGAGCCTCACAGACAGGGTGCTGTTTGGTGGAACAGAAAGTGCATTAGCGTGCTACCCCAGGTGAATTCTGCAATGAATATTTAGTGGAACACATATTATTTGCAGATAATCAACCAAAAAGAGGGAGAGAGAAAGAGAAATATATTCCTGTTCTTATTCCTTTCCCTTATTTTTTTTTTTTACACAAAAGCACTCTTAGTGACTTTGTCCAGTAGAACCCTCAGGGAACTTGAAGCCTGTAGCAGTGTCACACTTGACTGTAAATCTAAATTATTCGCACAGATCTGGGATTTTTTGGTGGTCTTTCAAATCCAGGTTTTAATGGTTTCCTCTAGAAATGTATTTGCTGGCAATGTCCCTTTACCTACAGACTTGTACTCTCCTAGAATACATAGTTCAGAGTTAGAAATGTTGTCAGTAGCTGTAGTTTCATTTGCAAAGCCTGCCTGAAGTGGGCAACTTTTAGAATTTATTTTAGATTTATACCTTTGGGTGTATTTAAATTACATATCAGGATCCAGATCAAAGCTGGCCAACAGCTTCTTGCCAAGCTACTTCAAAAAGCACTTCATGCTTGTTGGAGACAACCATAAAGGGCCAAATTTTCAGAAAATGTGAGGATACTGAAAGTCCTTTTGGGGACCTCAGAGATCTTCTTTCCTTTAAACAAAAAGTCATGCCCCCTATTTTTATTTAAACAAGAATTCAAATAAGAATACTTGAAAGTAAAGGGAGCTCCATATCTCCATCCTCATTAAACTGACCACTTGATTTTAATTACCCAGGAAACACATGACAATATTTTCCCATGGATGTGGAACCTTCACATTCAATCAAAGCAGCTTGAAGCTTGAATTTAAATATGCATAACTCTGTTCCACACAGAGGGATAAGACTGATCAGTATCTGAGACAAGGGTGTATGCAGCACAGTTTGATCTGGTTCTTGAGGTTATCTGTCAACCCATGGCTACAACTTATCTAGTCAGGCAGTGGTTATCAAAGTGTTACACACAGTCCCATTGGAGCAAGTCCACTTCATATATTATCTCCATTCTGGGAACCAGCATCAGAGACACAGGGCTTTAATGAGTCAATAAACTGTGCTGCCCACACATTGCTGACACTAATTGATACCTACTCTCAAAAAAATTTATTTCAAGCTACCCGCACATGACAATTTTAGCCTCCATACTGTCATTCCAGTTAGCATAGACACAGTCCCTGCCCTATGCATTTAGGTCATCTCATCTTCACCTGTTTTTATTATCTTGGTATCAGTAAAATTAAGTTAGATCCACCTCAGGTATATATAAGTAATGAAAGGCCCTTTCTCTTAGTAAAACTAAACATCCTCCTCTTTTTCCTTCCCAACAGGAATGTGGAATTCACTTATCCCACTGCCATACCTGTCCCTAACATGCCATGTCCCACAGAACAACATCAGTTCGTGCCAACTGCCCAAGGACAGATACTGTTTATAATGAGGGAAGAATAACAGAGGGAATCTGTTCAACTAGCAAATTCTGAGGGAAAGAAAGGGCACAGAGTTTCCTAGTGTCATGGCTTGGATACATTATTTTCACTGATAAAAGTAACAGCTTAGCCTGTTCTTATATATCCTGCCTTTGAAAGAGAGCACATTAGGTTCTGCATGAGATGTCCAACATCTGAAACAGGACTACAGTTCCATCAGCTGAGCTTTTTAACTTAGGCACTGCTTTGTCATGCTTAGGCAGATACAGATTTATCAAGGGAGTTCCCATTCCCATTAGCTCCAGCCAGCATGGTATATGCTCCCATGATTGGTCACGTGTTTTAAGAACATGGCTGTACCCATCACTTGAATGCATCAGGACAGACAGAAAGACATTAGAGAGGGAAAGACATCTACTGAACAGCAGTGAGCTTTGAGAGACATTCTCTACTGTGGGTCTCCTACATGAGTTTCAGTGCACCGTGCAGCATCTGTGCACATCCATTTCCTGTCCATGGAACCAGGGAGGGACAGCATCTCCTCTGCCCTTTGTCTCTCTAATACTGTTGTGACTGCCATATGAGTACTCAACAGCAAGACAAGTAGAGCAGGCGCAATGATGTGTACTTGGGAAAACCATATGGGAACACTCTCAACAAAAGTACTGCTCATGTGCTTACAGTTACTCACATGTTGATGCATCTTCTCTGTCATAGTGTCTCATCTCTCCACTGCCAGGGAGGAAGTACCATGAATGATTGATGCAGAGAGCTGCAGGCAGCTCCTTCCAGATCTGTTCACTTCTACAGAGCATGAACATGCGGTTTGCCTTGTCTTTTCTGTCTCACCATGCCCTTCTTCCTTCTACATTGCTTCTAGGATGGGGGTGATGGTCTGAGAAGGCACATCTTTCTCCTCTGGGATAATTTGCACTGCTGATGCAGAGATCTGATGCTGTACATCAGAAAACTACTGTGTGCTACATTGCAAGAATGATGGCAGACATCTAGCAGTGTCTTCCTAGGGCTGCAGTTTATTTTTTTACTCAATATTAATCAAAAGTGATATTGACCTTCTTAATTGATCAAAATCTATGAATTTGGCCAATTAACTTTCTAAAGGATTCCAATCAAGATTGGATATCGTTCATCATATATTCCCCACCTCCCACTTAATTTTAGCTCCCCACATGACAACTGCTGTCTCCCTAATGAGCCATATTGGTTCACAAGTTAAAACAAAAAAAGCTAAAAGTGCTCCAGTCTCACCTGACACTTTATGTAACCAGGTGGTGTTGAGAAGGGCAAGAGAGGGATGGGGAGGAATTATCTTTTTAAATCTGCCCTATAACTCTCTGATACCATTGTCAACATGTGTCAGAACAAACCCTACAACAGACCATGATGCAGGTAGCCTTCAAGGATGTGTTTCTTTGTGCAAACCATTGAGTACTTTTGAACCCAGCTCTGTGCGAGGCTGTTTGAGCACCTCTCAGTTGCTTCCACTGTCTTCTACAGGTGGGCTCTGTGCTGCACTGTGCTCAAATACTTGTGAATTACTATACAGGATCTGAAAGGATAGATTGTTTTCCTCTTCAGAAAATAAGCACAAGGTGTAAAAGTCCTACTGGCCACTCTGATTGTTGCCTGTGCATGGCAAAGCAACAGTTTTAAAATGAAATATAAGAGCTTTCAGCCCAGAATATAGTCGTGAAGTAGCTGCCCTTGTGTCCCAGATCAGGCTGAAATCAGGCTGAAAACCCTGAGGTCAGCTTACCCTGGGAAATGAGTCTGACACTGTGACGTTTCCCTCTAGACGGTGACTGTAGCACCTCAAGAGGCACTGGGGCTTGGTGGTTGTTTATCCCTACTTTGTGATTCTGTGTCCTGCAGGGCATATTAGAGTCCATGAAATAATGATGAAGCAGAGGGGTAATTAAAAGCCGCACTGACATTGATCTGCTGAAATTTCAGAGGGAGCTCAGGGAACACAGGGAGACTATCCATTTTACCTCACGCAGGGCCAGCTTGATTGGCCTACTGAGTATTGCAGATGGCGAGGCTCCTCACCTGTGGCCAGGAGGGCTCCCACTGCAGCAGCCCTACTGGCTTCACATGGCTGCAAAACAGGAGGATGGGGATCATGTGGTCACAGCTGCCACAGTCTGTCCTTGAGCATCAGAGAAATCATTTCAATATACAGGTCTGCTTTCCAGTCCTTACTCTTTTATCTGTAAATGGTAATATCCATATTTTTATATATGGACAGTTTGCCCTACTAAGACCCGTTAAGCTTTTGAACTTCTTTGATGTATGAATTTGATCACTATTTAATATTGATTCTCAACTAATTCTTTTAGTTTCATCCACTTTTCATTAGTTTATTTTCTTCATTCAGAAAACTCCAGTGGACATTCCACATTGACCACTACCTCTACATGGATTCTCATTTCATTTTCTAATTCACCAAGGCTAAGTAAAAGTTAATTTGAGGTCTATGACTTTCACTCATATAACAGGCTCTCTTTCTTCAGCTTGGACTTTGAGTACTTTGGATCATTTCTCAACCTGTAGCTTAAAGATTACGGGTTTCAAACTGCTTCAGAAGCAGCCTTTATGTCAGAGAAGTGAGAAGTACAGAGCTCACTAAGTTAACAGTGATGCCACAGCTTTCTTTGGTAGCTGGCATCTTCTGTACATCATTATATAATCACAGGTTTTTTTATTCTTTTTTTAAATCTCAGCCTATTTTTTATTCTTTGCTTCCTCCCACTTCATTTGCTAGTGACAGCTGCTGCTAAAGTTCCTTTACCTCTCTCGGAAAGGAAGTAGGTTAAGAACAAAAAGAACTCTATCAGATTAAGGCAAACATGTGGGCCTTACTGAGAAATGGTGCATCTTACAATAGTACCAGCAAAACAGCTTACTTTGAAGACTAAATTGCTAAATATATCCAGAGACTTTTGTAAGCCAAAAGCAGCTGTCTTCTACTTGTTTTCTGTTGTTAGACTCCTGATGTCCCAAATTACGCAGTCTCATAAAGGGTCAAAATTGTTGCAATCTGGAAAATAAAATCACTCTGACAAGGCTGCAGTTTATGCTTAGTTTATAATTAGGGTTCTGCTGTCTCAGGTTAAGACACTGTAAAGTTCCAGTGAATTGTTAAGCTATTCACAGCACTGTGCTGCTACTAAACTAGGAAGATATAATGTCCTAAAAATATCTTCATGTAAACATATCAGAAATGGAAGGATGGGAAATCCAGAAAAAAAAAAAAATCTATAGTCACATCTTCTGCATAGGAAAATGGTAAGACTTTGCAATATTTAATTGGAGGCTGACAAGGAATTATTATAATATTTAAAAATAAAGTGAACCAGATCCCCAATTAGCATGGATTTCAACTATGCTAGGGTGATTTTTACAAATCAAATATAATGTGAACTATACTTCAAAAGTGACAAGAACATCCTCTGACCAATCTATTTTTTTATTCTCCTAAAGATAAATAAATCTTGCAACTTCTGATCTAGAGAGCAAAATAATAGATTTCTTATTTTGGACAAAAGGTCTGATTATGGTAGTTTCTATGCACAGATATAATTGTCTTAGTAGACCTGTTTGTATGCATCTAGACAAGTTTCAGTCTAGACGACATCTCATTTTTTCCCAAGATCTGCATGCATTTCTCAGCTGCAAAAGATTGCTTAACTTCCAGTCACAGTTGCCTAGAAGAGCATGGATTATGAATTTCATATACCCATCCTTCCCGCACTAAGAAATCCTGAAAAGAGACTGTAATGAAGTAGGTGTGGCCTCTTCTCTCAAGTAAATAATGACAGGACTAGAAGAAATAGCCTGAAGTTGCACCAGGGGAGGTTTAGACTGGATATTAGGAAGAATTTATTTACCGAAAAGGTAGTCAGGCACTGGAACAGGTTGCCCAGAGAGGTGTTGGAGTCACCATCCCTGGAAGTATTAAAAAATCATGTAGATGAGGCACTTCAGGACATGCTCTAGTGGGGATGGTAAAGTGATTTTTTTTGTGTTGTTTTTTTTCGTTTGGTTGGTTGGCTTGTGTTGTTGTTTTTGTTTTGTTTTGTTTTGTCTTTGTTTTGATTTAGTTTGGTTTTGGTTTTGTTTTGGTTTTTGTTGTTGTTGATGGTTGGACGGAGATCTTCGAGGCCTTTTCCAACTGTGACAATTCTGTGATTCTGTAAATTAGAAGTGTTTCCATAATTACCTGTTATCAGGGCCAAAAAGCTGAAGTAGCATCATAACCGAAGAAGAAACTTGTTAAAGACTTATTAGAACTATTGCCTATACTGATGTTACACTGAGTAGACTTTAGGAATCTTCTAGTCTGAAAAAGCTCAATACCAGAATTAAATCCTGGGTAATCCTATTGCACTTTGACTGTGTTCATGAAAAAGCAGATTCAAGAATTAAGTTGATTTTGATTTTTTACTTTCATCTGGTTTGTAGCATTTTTGATCACCTGACTTTTTAATTAATTTATATTTATCATAAGTTACATGAATTAGATGCAGATCTAAGGCACCTAAATACAGTTTCAAATTTATCCAATATCTCTTTCACTACCGTAGCTAACGATGTGAACTGCATTCAGATTTTATGTTCAATATTACCAGCCATTAAAACTCAAAAATCCATGATCAGCTCCCAAAAGAATGTGAAACTGGTGCAAAAGTAATAATATTCTTAAAATTCAACTTAGATATTTGTTTAAGGAAAAAGAAAAAAAAAAAAAAAAGAGAAAGAAAAAAATATCTACTGAACATTTTAAAGTTCTTTTTTTCAACCTTTTCTTGGCAAACAGGAGTTGGAAATGCTCATATTGTTAAAATAAAATAGACTTCTTCTTTTAGTCCTACAAGTGTTAAAAACAGCAGTGAAGATGGCATGATTCCTGATGAAACCTGGAAAATTGGCTGCCTGGTTAGCTGTCCAGTGGAAAGGCCTGCAGCCTTCTACTCTGTGTCAATATTTATAGCTCCTTAGAGCAAAGTGGCCTGGAATAGGGACCTGGTTTGTAATTAACAGTCAAGCTCAGTATTTGGGTGATTTAGGTATTATGTCGTGTAAATTTTCTGTACAGAGCTGGCTGAGCTGTGCTGCATTTCAGTGTAACTAGCCCACTGCTTGTTTTTTGCTGATGCACTCAGGCTCTTCCATTGGCACTACATACTGTGTGTTCACAGCTGGTAAAGACACAGAGGACTTTTCCTCTAAAAACTTCTTTAGTTAGTAGGGAAAATTTTGCAGGGCCACTAAAATATGCATTTACATATTCAGCTCTTGGTAGTCAAAAAATAATTTTTCCCATTAGCATTCAGCTCCCAAGTGGAATGCATGGGACATGTTTGGTTGCTTGGAAAATCACTTTCAAAATTAGCATGTATGATGTATGATATTACATGTGGTTTTCTTTCTTGACTTGGAAAGAATGAAAGCATAGGCAATAAGGGCCAAATCTTACTGTGTTGCACAAAATTTCCTTCAAAAGGGCAGTATTGTTTTCACCTTTGCAGCATCTCCTTTTCTCGATAGAAATCACCCAAAGTTCCTGATAAGTCAGTCCAAGTGCCTCTGGCAATGGCATCTGGAGAGAAACACCTCAACACATCCACTGAATGAAGGCCCCAGATGCAAAAGTCAGAACTTTCATATATAATTTTCTGATATACTAACCAGGCTTCATATCAGTTTGAGTCCCCTGACACCTTATGGCTTATATTGTCTTATCTGTCACACTGTAGTTGTAAACCAATGAGAAATATCCACCAGCTTATACATTTTGGCCAAGGCAAATAAATTAACTAAAAATGTGCTAAATCAAAATATTTTGATAGGGATTGTTTCAAAATTAAGAGGAAACACCAGAAATTAAGACATATGAGCCATGCACTCTCATAGACTGATGCTAAGGCCATGGGCAAGCAACTTAATAGCTCTCTGATTTAGAACATCCCCAAATGTGAAATATTTCCAGAGGTTCCATAAAGATGTTAGGGTCATGATAATTTTCAGATGGTACTGAACTAATAGTGTTTATTACCAATATTATTTGCATACGTTTCTGACTCTAGGATTAACTGAGCTTGACTACACAATGAACTGAGAAATGCACAGTCCTACACTGTCACAGAATTTACAGTCTAACCAGGATGGAAGGAGACAAGAAAAGGTGCATTCCTCCTATAGCCATTATCTCTCATACAGGGAACTGAGAAAAGTTAAGCAAATGCCATGAAGTAGCACCAAAATTATGTGAAAGATCCGTGAATTAAGCATCATCAGATGAAGTCCCTGTCCAGTTTCAACCTCTGCTTCATTAAAATACAGCTTCCCCACAATGTGGGCTCTGAGTCCTCACTCCACTGCTGGCAACACATATATCTCACCAGCAAATGCCACAGGTTTAGTGCTCTGTGACTGCTGTGGTGTTGGTGAGGACACAGTGTTTGCCATATAGACAAGGCCAAATTCCCTTCGTAAGAAGGGAGACTCCACTGCCCTGAGGATTTTCCCTTGTGCTTGTCTCATACCACCTCTGTGCTTCCCTTACAGAATGACTTTCTTGCAGGGACTCGACAGGAATCTGATCTTTCCCTCCTGAGACTATCAACAGCAGTTCCTAATTGACCAGAGAAACTGGTCTGAACTCATTGTGTCTTCATCCTATAAATGAGTCTCTGTGGTTACTGGAACACTCCCCCCTGCCCAAGACTAAATGAAGGGTTAAGAAAGAGGTGTGTAAACATCTTTGGGCCAATCTGTGCTTCACATAGAGCTCTGTTGTGTTAGGTATAATCTTTCAGATGTGTGTAGAGTTATATCTGTGGAAACCTATGATCCATTATCAATATGATCTGGAGGAGAGGAGGTGGGGGGAGGAGGTGGAAATGGGAGGGAAAAAAAACACAGATGGGAGAAGAACCTGTGCATCTCTCATGGGAAATTGCACTTTAGTCATCCAAGCAACAACCTAGCCCACGGAAAAAAAATTGCTCTTTCCAGCTGTTATGCCAAAAGAAAAAATAAATTTAAAAAGGACAAATGAATAATTTGAGCATATTTTTATCACATCCTTTCTCACAAATTGCCTACTACATTCTTATGTGTTTCCTATGAGGAGCCATTTTTAATAAACAGTCTATGACTCAAAAAAGTGTTTCCTGAAAAACTGAAAATATTATTATGTTAAACTCCTACACAGGTTTTTTGTTTTGTTTTGGGTTGTTTTTTGTTTTTTTTTTTTTTTGGTTTGGTTTGGTTTGGTTTTGGTTTTTGGTTTTTGGGTTTTGGTTTCTTTTTTTTTTTTTAAATATCTTTATATACTATTAAAAAACAATCACTATGTAGTTTTTTATTGTATGAGAGAGAAGCAGAAACCATCAATGAATCATATTATTCCTCCAACTGTAACAACGTTATCAATTACCACAATAACAAAAAAGTTTATATTCACTGTATATCTGTTTTGCAGATGTTTTTCTGCCTTGAAGTCTGCATAATAGGTAATCTATGGCAGGTGTAATATGCTATTTACTTCCCATCTGCTATGGACAGCCAGGCATGCTTGGTCTAGTGCATTGCTCCTCCTTTGGGTAAGGCTCCTTGCTGAATAGCATGCCTGAACAAGCAAATAAAGCTTCTACAAGTTCGAGGAACTGCTCCTGAAAAATGTTGCCAGATATACAGACCTAGGTTTTAAAATTATTTTATTGTCATCTACTATGTGGGGTTTTTTTAGTTAAAAACAATGGCTTTGGCTGCAGAAAATATTTTCATTTGTATGCTGCTTTGCAGAGGGAAGTGACAATAGGACATTACTGAGGGAAGAGAAGGATTGCGAGAGATATGGAAAAATACCATGGAAAAAACCACCATGGAGATCAATATTTAATCTATAATTATGGGTGTACAGTATGTACTGTGCATTTTTTAAATTTAACTTGGCTTTTACTATTACTCAGTAGGAGGGGAACAGTTAGTGAGAGCCCTGGAAAGCAACCATAAGAAATGTGTTTAAATACACATATTTTCAGGAGATCTATGAGTACAAGAAGGAATGGATGTAGTCTCTCTGATCTTTTTTCATGTTGGAAAATCTGAGAGCTTTACCTGGGAGATTTAATTTCAGGTAAAAGAATTTGTAAAATAACTTCCAGTGCTTATGCTGCATAGCATTGCAACACATAGGAAATAATGTTCGTGTCACCCTATTCTTTAGTAAAGAAACAATGTGCAGATAATTTTTCACAGTGGAAATACTGACGGTATAAAAATTTATAAATAAATACTAAGTCAGGCCTCTGTGTGGGAAAGCTCCCATGCTCTGTTTTGGTTTCAGTCAGGAAGTGTGCAGGTAGCACAGACTCTAATTCTTTTCAAACAGCACTAGAAGAAAATCCTGGCAGTTCATATTCATTATGAGTTTAACAATGCATTGAGTGTATGCATATATGTATCTCCATGTGCATGTCCATGTGCATTTATATGCCATTTCCAGATTCTTCTGAAGGCTTCTGAAGTTAGCTGGCTAGAAAAGATTGGGCACCAGGGGTAGAAAAATTATTTTAAGAATTTTAGAATTATATTATCAGGTATCATCTGCTTGCTAATGAAGCTTCAAAGTTATTTTCAGGGCAGAATTCTGCAGATTGCTCCAGAGAAAGAGTCCAATGGTCTATCTAAAGACCTCATTCCATCATTAATGAGTACTTAACCCCAGCATATTTGAACTTGGACTACATGACCAGTAGTCAATTTTCACTAACAGATTTTTTTTTTGATCCTGAAAATCTGTAGTCATGTCATCAGCTCCTTCTTAATTATACCGTATTCTTTACATCTGTCCTGCTAAATAACTCTAATTGAAATAGCACCGGCGTGAATTTTCGTAATGTTCCCCCCAAGACATCCCGAAAGTGACTCACACGAGAAAACAGACTGAAGTCACAGCTGGAAGCATGTCAAGGATCATTTCCATTTTTACATGATTAATTTGAATTTAATATCTTAAATCAAAACCTGATTAATTTAAATAAAATTTTGATGGTGCCCTGCTTCTAATATACATTGCAGTAATTAGATTCAGCTTAATGTGATTTTTTTACATAATTAAAAAAAAGAGTAAGTCAAGTGTAACAATGCAGAGTTGGTACAAATCTGTCCATATATATACATATATGTACACATATATACACACATGGGATTTTGTTGAGATGTTGCTCAGGTTCAGGAAAGATCACAGATAGATAGGTTCTTCTACAGTTCAGTTTATGGCATATGTAGAATATTCCACTTCTATTTCAATTCAATAGCCTGGATCACCTCATCAGTTCTAGTTCCTCACACTTTTTAACCAACTTTTCTTTAGGAATTAGCTCTGTATATCCTATAAGTGAACAGGTTTTTTTCCAAACATCTGTAGTGTAGTATTTATAGCAGCACATAGGCTGTTTTACATGAGACTTACAGAAATTATTCATAAAATAAATAGTTACTGCTTTTTTATGTGTGCTTCCTCTGCCTATCTCTGCTTTTATAAAATGTTCTCTGCACCGTGAAATCAATACAGTGAGCAAACAGCAGTTCATATTTTAGGAACAGATGAAGCCTGCCTGCATCACATGCCTGACCCTTCACTGATGTTGGTTGTAATCAAAGACTGTGGCTGAAAATGGCAACTGCTAGAGAGTAAAGCTTTGCAAGGTGCACTGCAGGCAGCAGACACAACAATATTTCAGATTTTTCCAGCTTTGATGAAGGAAGAGAAACTACTAACATAAGATGAGCAATGGGTTGACCTGCAGCTGTAGAAGGATCTTCAGTGAAGGCATGCAACAAAATGATGCAGATAGGACAAAATCCTAGGGAGCCCACAGATGCAGTAGAATTTTTTGTTTTGTGGATTTGGTTTTCCTTTTCAGTTATGTCTGAAGATTTATGTACAATTTATTTTTGTTTAAGGCTAAAATATCTAATTCATTACTGTAAATTATTAATCTTGTAGGTAAAAATAAAATAATGCCAAAAGAAATTTTGCCTTTAAACACAGAAATGTAGGCACATATTTGTAACAAATTGCTCAGCAAATTATGCTTCAATAATTATTTCTTTCATCAACAAGACAGTGAAACATCAACCGTGCTTTTTAGAATAGAGTAATCCTTGGGTACATCAAGCCCCTTGACTTCAGTGGGACTCTCTACCAGCTTTAAAATGCTTAGCTAGAAGTAAATCACTATTAAATAGAAGACAATGGTAGAGGGTGAAAAAAACCTTTCCTGACTACAGCTAACAGCATTCAGGGAGGTGCATGCATCACTCATCCTTTTATGAGGCCAAGTAAAATCATTCAGGTGTATTTGGTAGCATCCAGATTTCCAAAACCCTTTATCTATACTGTGCTACAAATAATGTGTAAAAGCACTCAATTTTTAATTTTAATATTTCTTTGAAAGAAAATTCTTCCTTGGTGGTGAAACTGGTGTATCTTTGTTGGTAGCTCAGACATATCAGGTGGTTTAAACATCCTTCTTGTCTTAAAAAAACCCCAAACAACAAAACAACACAGAACAAAACAAATTAAAAAAACACATTAGGCAACAATTTCAAGACAGCATTCATCTAGAAAGGTTGGGTTAAATGCTTCTCAACAGAAATGAGAAAAAGTCCACAACAGAAATTGAAGAACTTGGGCAAAAGTAAACAAATCTTTAGTCAAAAAACAGAGAGAGAGAAGGAAGGGAAACTGATTTACAAAATCATGAACCAGATTTAGCTGCTGAAAAAAATGCTACATATAATAATTTACAACATCTATGTCTATTTTTCAATCTCTTAACTATCTCTTCACACCATTGAAATTGTCAAAATTCTCATTCTCATGAAGTGTCAGACGTTCACAAAGTCACTGTTACCGCAAGGGTTTCTATGCCATTGTACTTGGTATCCTCAAAATCACCAGCATTACCTGTTGGTAATGTGTGGACACAAATTAAACTTCAGTTTGACCAATCAGCCCTCCAAGAGTGTTCTGTGGATTATACAGAAAGAAGCCAGTGAAGTTGAATACTAGTTCAAAGGATCTTGTTTATTTATTATTCATCACAAACAAATAATAATAAAATGCCACTTTATATTTTATAGCAAAAACTTTTGATGACAATCAACTTTTTTTATCCTTCTAAATTTAGACTTTTCTCAACACAATTACATAGAATATGGTCCATAAATAACAGCGTAGTTACTGTCTGGGGAGAAGCTACTTTACTGTTTATATTCTTATTCTGAAGTTAAAGTCAAAACAAAATTAATCGGGAAGGGTTATCTATAATGAATCACCATTCATTTTAGAAATAAAAATATCTTTTCCAGCAGCTTCAGGAGTGTATTCTCAAGCAGTTACATTACACTATAGAATCCAAGGAGAAGATTACAGATCTTCCATATTCAACAACAGGAATCAAAACTCTTAGGAACTAGTAACTTTTTTTTTTTTTTTTTTTTTTTTTTAATTGCAAGGCAACAGGGATTGTTTTTTGTATAGGCTACAATTTAGATGGCTAATTGAAAGTAAGCAGTGCTGTGCTGAGCTGCTTCCTTGGTAAAATATTACCAAGACAATCTTATCTGAGTTTACAGAGTTATTTTCAATTTATAAATGCTGTAAATTTGTAAATTTCTACCAGATAAAACACCTGTAAAAATCCTAGACCTAGGCACCCCACAGATATATATATAAAAGCTTTGTCTCCCTATGAATAGTTTTACTATTTAAAAAACCCTCAATCCATTTTATGGTAAATAAATTTAATGATATATTGAATCCTCATAACTTTGAGTTTATATCATCCTGCCAGTTACCTGGTCTGAAAGAGAATCTCCCTCATTAGACTCTACACCTTTTAGAATCTTACCTTTGCAAATTTATCTTTTGCATATAACACGAAGAAAATCCTGGGCTTTGTTTCACTGTTATAATAGATGTAAATTAATGTTTTGCCATTGTTTGTTGCTGTAATCATAAAGGCAAGTATATATTCCTAACAGCTATCTTATTTTCAATTTGCAAAGCATACTATGCTTAATCCCAGGAGGCAGCCTGTGGTTCTAGATATGAATTTAAAAAGGTAATTAGACCAATGTGGGGGATTGTCCCTGAGATAGAAAAAGCAGGCTCCTGCCAGGTCCAGAGGGGTCTTTAAGAGGTCCCAGGCTGGTCACAGTTCTCATCCTAGTTTATTACTTGCCTCCATTGTGTGAAACAGCTTATTTGTTCATGTAAATTTAAATCATGTTGGTACTAGCAGAAGGGGGCTTGTTGCCTTTTTTTTTTTTTTTTTTTTTTTTTTTTTTAATCTAGAAAGGTCACAGAGTAGGTTTTTGGTGACTGGCAACAAGCAATCTTTTTCCCAATGATCTCTGCATTTTTACAGTGAAATAGATAGTAAAAGAGACATATTGATAAAAGTTTTAATGCATCTCTGGTGGGTGGCAGTAATTTTAAATATCATACAATCATCATTAAGTCATCTATGTAAATGAAAAGTACTTGGCAATCCTTTGTATGGCAAAAAATAGCACTGGTATCTCTACAGCTCTGCTTTCTTTCTCTTCTTTTATGACTGTAGCATAGTTCACATAGTACAGATAAACTATCTCCTTTAAAGTTTTGTTAAGACTTTCTGTAGAGAGGATAACACACATGTGTGAGACAGTGTATGATGAGTTAATAGTGATCAGACAACTATCTCATGAAAAATGCCCAAAGGAATTTCTATAAACTGAAATCTATGTGGTGTGCTGGCCAGTTGAAAAAAAAAAAAAAAAAAGAGAGAGATATGGTTTTATATGAGTTTAGATTAGGTGGGTTGTTACCCTGTCCCCAGTCTCACCATTTGAAATCTAAATCCAGATCTGAGTTTTGATGCTTCAGCCCAGGTCTAGTTTGTATCATATGAATCTCAGTTTGAGTTGATGGCTGGTTTCAATCAAGACTATAAATCTCTTCTTACAGGGAAGGGAGGGTAAGGATCTGATCACTCACTCAGGTTTTACTTTGAAAAAAATTGTCATCTTAGGCTGAGCACTTCCTGAGCAGAAAAAATGGAGGCAGTTTGAGCTAAACTGGTTTTGTTTGCACAGATGTCTGACAATATTTAAGGGCTGGATTCTGCCCTGAAGCCACTTTGGGAGGCACTGCAAACACTCACCCTTGGGAAGATTCTGTCCCTAAATGTTCTCACTTTTCAACACATTGTTACCATCCCACATATCTATTCAGGCTGAAAAACAGAATGGTGAACCTCCCCCAGGGGTTTTCAATGCAAGTCTGTTGAGTCACATTCTCCCTCTGCTTTTTGGATTAAGTTAGGGGTATAGGATTTGATTTGAAGGTGATAAAGATGCCAGGAATGCATGAGGAAAATCCTGTTCCTAGGCCAGTAGACAGAGCATAAACTCTATCCCCACTTCTGTGCACAGAAGCTGTCTCCAAACCGCCAGAGGCAACTAGCCAATAAGAAACATCAGGCTGGGGACTTAGTTGCAGAGTGTTGGCTCAGTGTGTTGCTGTCTACTGGGCTATGTCTGTATCTGTAACTTCCCTGCACAGGACTTCGGGAGTGCACTGAGCTAGCCAAGGCTGCTACAAACAACTTCAGTTCATCTACATCTATGCATATGGCTAAGACCACCAGTAGACAGAGTAGCACAGGATTTACATCATTCCCTAGCTCCTTATCATGTTCTTTGCCCACTGTCTCTTCTTTGTCAGAGCCTTTCCAGTAAAGAGAGTCCCATATGTACCTGAAGTCCAAGGCTACATTTCCAAAACATGAACTCTGCAGGCTTATTCTGAGCTGGAATTCTCTTGAAGAGAATTCTACACCACTCTTTCCTGGAAAAAAGTAAGGTGGCACCAAAACATCTACTTTCTTACAGAACCTTCCTTGAAGCTTTCATTGAGTATCCCTTTCCATAAACAAGTCCCAAAAATTATTATTAAAGCAATTAGAAACTATGGTACATCAGGGGAGACATTTGCTTTAATTGATTTGCATTATTTATTTACTGAAAGACTGTAGTGTTCATAGTGCCTAGGGCACCAGACTCCTTTTGCTAGGTCTTTACTGATGAAAGCAACATTTGTTTTAAGGGAGATTTCTTGACATTTTCCCAGTAATAAAGAATAGAATAGATAGAATAAAGTTCCGTGTAGATAGCAAATACTGGTGGCAATCCTGCATGAAGCTACAGTGCAATTTGAGTAAATTCAAGTTGTAATTTATTTGAAATCCAGGTCAGTGGCTTTGTGAGGGCTATAACCAGTCCTAGTAGAAATTGCAAGAAATTTAGATCACAATGTAAGTTTTTTTTTTTTTATATATGTTCCCATAGATAAAGTAAAAATTAGTATACAGAATAGCAAAATGACCAATATGTGACCTGAGAACTGGTAAAGCTAAGTTCTAATAAGCCAGAGATCTGAAATGCAAAAGGCCTACTCAGGAATGAATGAAACCAGACTAGTTCATTAAGTCAGAATTGGAGAGCGGTGACATCTCTGGTTACTGGTTCAGAAAGCCTAAGGTATTTTATAAAATAACTGAGAGTTAACTGTCATGACTCAGCATGAATTTACCCCACTCAGAGGGGCCCCCATCCAAGAATGTTAAGCTTCTTACCTCAAAAAAATTTATCATCTGCTTTCAACTCCCTCTACATTATGGAGATTTCAGCATAGATTCATCAAAATTTGCTTGCACACTTCAGACACCAATAGCACCACAATTCCAAGGTCACACTTTTGCTTCCTTTTCAGCAATGTTCGCAGCTAGACAAAAGCATAAGTAGTAACATGAAATAACCCTTGAATTCCGTCCCTTATTCCACGTAGTTGTAGCAGAACACCATCATTCCCATCACTAACAATCCAGCTGCCTTTAGGCATCAGAGAGGTTCAGAAGGTATGTGGATGAAGGTGACTGTTGGCTACCCTATTCCAAACCAGGCGCACTGATCCTAAAAATTCAAAGGTAGAAAGCAGGCTGCTGAGCAGCACAGTAGCATTTTGTTCCCTTCTTACATTGTATTAAGGCTGGCTAAAGAGGCAGTCTCATAAGTTAGGAAATCCCCAAACAATGTAATCAATCCTTCAATGCCTGTGGTGAGCAATAAAAGTTTATATGAAACCTACAGCATTTCATACTGAATGGCAGAAAAATAGCACACATTTATCAGAATGCTTGAAAACACCCCCCATTCTGGTAAAGCAAAGCAATCAGTGAAGCTATTCTTCACCTAAAAGATTTCCATTCTGTTTTGCTAACACACTATATTCAGTATTGATGTGCCCCTGCGTACAGTAAAGAGAAAACTCGGCAGTACTGGGACAGCTCATTCACATGACAGTGATATCACAGTCTTGCATTGCTCTCGCTTCACAGTGTGACTGGAGTTCCTTTATTAAAGCAGCACCCAACAGTGCTAGCAGACTGAAGGACCTCGTCAGTATTTCTCCTAGAGGACCTCAGTTTTTGAGAGGCTTTATATCTGGCTGTTTCATCATGGTACATGGGTCCATAAAGGGTTGCTGAAAGGATTAAGTGAAGGTGTACAGCACCAATTCAATGATCCTGGATGGGACTGGATTGCAAAATGCAGCCAGGTTTGTGGGATTTCCCTAAATAGCAGTGCCAATCACTGTGACTTGGGACTGAGCACTTGGCTGAAGAGGCTGCTGGTGTGTCCCAGATGTCCTTCCTTACATTCTTCCATAAGGAGCTGCAAATCACATTGGAACCAGATCCACATTCATATCAATATTCAGAATAGCTTTCAACCTCTGAATCTCTCCACTAGAAACATCTATAAAATTCAGCTAAGGAGTTTCAGATTCTCTCTATGAATTTCTTTAGGATCTATCCTTGCTTTTAGGAGCAGTGCAGTTAGCCTTCAAAAGAAAAAGTTCAGGGTTAGAATGAGCAAAAGTACAAACTGAGTTTGGGATACCAGCATATAAATCTCCTATCATTAGTCTTACCAGATTTTTTTTCTTCCTGCTCAGAATTATCACCAAAAAACCCCATTTCACAGCATATTTGCTCTTGGGATTTTGCTTAGAATCTAAAAGTAAAAAAGGGGGTGAAAATGGAAAACAATTTTTCACATAGTTAACTGAGCACATCAAAAACTTTAAAAGCTTCATTCAAGATAAGCTTCAAAAAAACCCTCAACAAGCAGCTCGAGAGGTGTCTTTATAACAAATCCATGGCCACTTTCGAACTTCACTGTTCTCACTGTCCTGTACACAACTCCCACTCAGTACATCACAGCAACAGTACAGATGGAGTTATGATCTTCTTTACTCGAAAAGCACAGTCTTGTAGCTAAAGAAGGATATCTGTTAGCAGCTTAAGGTCTATACCATAGAGCTGAGCAATTCTCAGCACAGTGGTACATCCCAATTAGACAGACAGTTGCATTCTCTGCTCTTCTATACTGCACTCTTTCTCCATCAGGAAGGTTCTCCACATGCAAAGCACTCAGTTGTTTTTGATTTAAATGAGCAGAGGTATTTATCATGTTAAAGAGGAGCATAGAAATAAGGACATTTGCAGGTTTTTTGTTTTCCATTACTCTTATTAAAAATAAAAATGGTAAAATTTATTTAAGAGCTTTTTAAAGCCTATTAATTGATAATGCAGACAGCTGAGACTTACTACACTGATGGGGAAGACAGGAGGGGAAAAGTCAGCAAATTAGAAGACAGCTTTCATCTCTTCTGTAGTCATGTTCTACATGTGGTAGTGGTGCTGGCCAGAGCAGCAGTAAAACCTGGAGCTGCTGATTGGTAAAAAGCATGGCAATGCCATCCCCAAGGAACAATGAGGCAAAATAGGGATGTGTTGATCCATATAACTCCTAGGTAACCACCATCTTGGAGCTCATGTAACTCTGCTATTTATAGTAGCTGAGTGCTTCATAATCTTAATGTGATTACTGAATATCCTTAGGCCATCTGGTTAAAGAAAAGCATTGATTATCTATAGTTTAGACATGGGAAATGAAGGCCTAGAAGCCTATGTCTCAAAAGTACTAAGGTGCCTAATTTGTTTCAAATACTTAGGATTTGGGCTAGAGAGACTGAGGCATGTGTATTATGAGTAGTAAGGCTGTGATGTATGGGTTTGAATCTGTGCTACTTTTTTGTTGAGGTATTTCTTCAGGATATGTGTCATACCATTTGGGGTCATACAGGATGGCTGCAACAAAGTAGACACTGAAACCAGACTTTCTCAGGCCAAACTACCCCATGGACCATATTCTCAAAAATGTCCTCTCCTCCTGCTACTGGAAGAAATTTTTGTTTTGGGTGTAAATCCTTTTGGGATTGCAATAAGAATTCTCATGTTATAATAGTTAGTAATTTTCAGTGTTGAAATCAGTCCCTGAAAACATTGTAAATGGTTAATTGAGCTTTAACTATCTATCACACGTTAACATTTCTGCAGAGTAAAAAGTGGACAATCCAGAAGGAGGAGTTGTCCATCTATTCACAGCTGTCATTCTGTCAGTGCATACTCTGTGCTGGTTTTTGAGCCATTTCTGACTTCCCATTCCACAGCCACTAGGAGGTGTACTTAATACACAGGCACACAGAGAAGGAAACCTCAGCATCTAGTGAGGAATGGGTCATGTCCAGCATGGGGGGAGGCTCAATTTAAGTCAAAGCATGCCAGCAAGTGAATCAGTGGAGTCACTCATAATGAGTAAGATGCTGTAACTATTGTGTAAGTTTGAGCAGATCTATGGCTATCCTCATTTAAACTGGGTGCCAAAGCCAGTCTCTGGCTACCTTAGGGTGGTGAGGAGTATAGAGGCAATTCATCATCCTTCCTCTCACTTCATAGACACTCACAGATGATCAGAGAAATGTGTGGATTAAACTGCATATATATAGAGACCTTCTGTAAAATGGGAATGTGAAGAACAACATTCCCTGGAGAATATGACTGCAGCCTGACTATTTATGCCTGATAGGCACATTGCTCTTTAATTTTAACTATACAAGGAATAACATTAAAAAAAAAAAAAAAAATGGACAAGCAGATGTTGAAGAATTTCCTGAGAACTGCAGTAAAAATTCTAGCACAACAATTCAGTCTATGTAACCATACTGCCATGCCTATACATCAAAATATAACTGAAAGCCTTCCTTCTTTACCATTTTGACATGTTTAAGCACATAAGGACACAACCCTCCTTATTTGGGGGATAGAAGGAAAGATGGAGCTTTCTGTTACCTCTAACACTTCAGAAATCTCGAAGGTGGAGCATATATTTTCTTCTAAGGAGTGATAACTTCCTAATTAATTGACTATTCTCTTGTGCTGTTGTTCTTTATCTGCTTGACTATATGACTTATAGGAAAAACAGCTGCCAAGGAACATAGGCAATCAGTGTCCCCATGTTCTAATTGTGATAATTGTGCATGGAAATCTATTTCAGGTTATATTTTTTTGTTTCTATGACTGTTTTGGGTTTTGTTCCACTCCCCCTCCCACTTTGTTTTTTCCCCTTTGCTGTGTTCATTGGGAGAGTTGCTAAAGAATATGTGGGTTTACATTTCTTTTTGAGCATATACTGACTGTACTAAGAGTTAAACATGAAAAAGAGTGAAAATAAGCATGAAAGACAACATCCGTTCTCATTTCAGTTTCCTGGAAGGAAAGTGCGGTTGGGCAGATGGTACTTTTTTGTTTTACTAAACTGAATGATCAGATGTAAATAATATACACCATAAGGTTATAAAGATCATAGCTGAAGGTGAGGTTTCCATGTGCAGAGAATTGCTATATTGTAGAGTTTCTCACTTCTTAGTGATATGTCAAGTTGTTTTGGTTTGTTTTTTAACTTCTTATTTTTTTTTAAGGCTTTGGCTTGCTTACTGCACCCTCTACCTGCCTAGTCACATTTGTTTAAACTACTGCATGTCAGAGAGTTGAGTTGCACATACATTAATTCAGGTCTCTTCCATGAAGAGCCATGATTTTGGGTCTCTGGTTGAACGGACAAAGGAGAGTGGCTGGTAATTTGGCATCACGTGAGTCTCAATGTTTCTGTGTTGCTATCTTTCTTCATGCCCTAGCTTTACTGTGTGTTATAAGAATCTGTTTTCTTTGTTGTTATCCAATGTGATTTTTATACCTTTGGAGATCTTTAATCTGCTTTCCAAGCTGGAACATTAAGCATTCCTAAGGCAGAGAAGAGTTTGTGTTCTCTGTTAATTAGAAAAGGCCCTTACCGAAGGGAAAAGAAAATCCCTTTTCTAAATGTGCATGACTAAACATGGCTCAACAAGGTCATAATGCTGTCTTCCTGACTGAAAGAGCAGAAAAAAAACCATAGTGATATGACTCTGCAAAGAAATTACACTACTGTTTCATTCTTGGCCAGATCAAAATGTACGCTCTTCATGTCCTGCATTGGCTTGGTGGCACTCAGACAGAGGACATGTTCATGTTTACATTACTTACACACCTCTACTGGTGGCAAACTAAAAACACTACAGTGGATGTTTTAGTATGTTATTACCTCTCTGAACCCCCCTGGTCCAGGCTGACTGGCCTGGCTGAGCAGAGAGCTTTGGCTGAAATTCAGGAATAAAAAGGAGACTTTATGACCTTTAGAAGAAGGAGCAGGCAACTCAGGACTACAAGGATGTTGTGAAGTTGTTCAGGGGCAAAATTAACAGGGCCAAAGCCCAGCTAGAATTTAATCTGCCTACTGCCATAAAAGTCAATAAAAAATGTTTCTATAAATACATTAGCAACAAAAGCGGGGCTAAGGAGACTCTCCATCCTTTATTGGATGCAGGGGGAAACATAGTAACAAAGGATGAGGAAAAGACTGAGGTACTGAATGCCTTCTTTGCCTCAGTCTTGAATAGTAAGACCAGTTTTTTGCTGTATACCCAGCCCTCTGAGCTGGAAGACAGAGACAGGGAGCATAATGAAGCCCTCATAATCCAAGAGGAAATGGTTAACGACGTGCTACACCACTTAGACACACACAAATCTATGGGGCTGGATGCAATCCACCCAGAAGTATTGAGGGAGCTTGTGGAAGTGCTCACCAAGACATTTTCCATCATTTAGCAGCAGTCCTGGATAACTGGGGAGGTCACAAGAAGGGCTGGAAGGAGAACCAGGGAACTACAGGCCTGCCAGTCTGACCTCAGTGCTGGGGAAGGTTCTGGAGCTGGTCTTTTTGAGTGCTATCAAATGGCACATGCTGGACAACTAGGTGACCATACCTTGTCAGCATGGGTTTATGAAAGGCAGGTTGTGACTGATTAGCTTGATCTCTTTCTACGACAAGGTGATCCACTTAGTGGATGAGGGAAAGGTTGTGGATATTGTCTACCTGGACTTTAGTAAAGCTTTTGGTACTGTTTCCCACAGCATCCTCCTGGAGAAACTGGCTGCTTTTGGATTGGATGGGTGTACTCTGGGCAAAAAACTGTCTGGATGGCCAGGTCCAGAGAGTGGTGGTGAATGGAATTAAATCCAGTTGACATCCAGTCACAACTGGTGTTCCCCAAGGTTCAGTACTCGGGACTGTTCTGTTTAATATCTTTATCAATTGTCTGGACAAGGGGATCAATGGCACCCTCAGTAAGTTTGCAGATGACACCAAGCTAGGTGAGAGTATTGATCTGCTTGAGAGTAGGGAAGTTGTACAGAGGAATCTGGATGGTCTAGTTTGATGGGCCAAGGACAATTGTATGAGGTTAAATAAGACCAAGTGCTGGGTCCTGAACTTGGGTGTCAACAACCCCATGCAACACTACAGGCTTGGGGAAGAGTGGTTGGAAAGCCTGACAGAAAAGAACCTGGAGGTGTTGGTCAACAGCTGGCTGAATATGAGCCAGCAGTGTGCCCAGGTGGCCAAGAATATGAACAGTATCCTGGCCTGTATCAGAAATTTTGTGACCAGCAGGACAAGGGAAGTCCTGATCATTCCTCTGTACTCAGCATTTGTGAGGCCACACCCTGAATACTGCATTTGCTTTTGTACCCTCTCTACAAGAAAGGCATCAAGGTGCTGGTGCCTGTTCATAGATGGACAATGAAGTTGGTGAAGTGTCTAGAGCTCAAGTCTTATGATGAATAGATGAAGAAACTGGAGATGTTTAGCCTGGGGTATAGGTGTTTCAGCTCATGGGAGTCTTTACATTCTCTACAACTACTTGAAAGGAGGTTGCAGTGAGGTAGGGTCAGTCTCTTCTCTGAAGTAACATGTAATAAACCAAGTGAAAATGACCTCAGTTTGTGCCAGGGGAGGTTGAGGTTGCATATTAGGAAAAATTTATTCATTGAAAGGGTTGCCAAGCCCTGGAAAAGGCTACCCAGGGAAGTGGTGGAGTCACCATCCCTGGAGGTGTATGTAGATGTAGTACTTAGTGACATGATTTAGTGGTGGACTTGACAGTGTTAGGTTAACAGTTGGACTCAATAATCTTAAAAGGCTTTTCCAACCTAAAGGATTCTGATGCTATAATTCTATGACATTTCAAACATAATCCCTGTGACCACCAGAAATTTTATTTAACACTCCAAGTTCCTGTACTAGCCTTAAACTGGGCATAAGTAGAGGAGGAGAAAAAGGTGTTTTCTCATTGAAAGAATAACACTGTAATCTTCAGGAGAAATTACACATACAAAAATACAGAAATTACATATCAAATCAGAATGACCAAATCTGGGGAAATCAGAAGATATAGCCACCGATTAAACTCCTCTATAAACTAAGAGACTCAGGCAAACCAGAGGACTGGATTAAAGTAAAACTGACTTTGTAAAGTTCATTAAAAATTAAAAATACTCAGCTATAAAGAGACACTCATTTTTTTTTTTATAAAAATGGCAATGCTGAATATAAACTATAAAATGGATTGTCGTTTCATTTTTTTAATAAGTTTTGATGGGAAAAATTCTTATTAACCTGGAGACCTGCTGGCAGTTGTCAGAATTTCATTGTGATTTTTTTTTATTATTCTACATTCCTACCTAATGAAGTCAAGTGATTTCACAAGAATTTCAGCTCTCAGTATAAAATAAAATGTTTGTAGCATGCATTGCATTAATACAACTTGAAAATTTGGTGAAAATAATCTCTAAAATCTAAAAAAGACAACACTGTAAACAAACATATCTTAATTTTTTAATCAGTTCTCTCTTTCAGAGGCCTTACACATTTTTAGGGTTCTTGTTTTTGACAGTGCAGGGAGTATGAAAAGAAGGATCACAACATGCTAGTGATGTTACTTCAATATTATCAAGAAAGTGGAAAAAATAACAAAGAAAAATTAAAAATCCTCTAGTTAGTCTGAAGCTGTGATGTAAATATGAGTGAATTCGTGCTTGAAGCAAACATGAAACTAGAACTGAGTTTATAGAGAAGAATTTTTAACATTAAATACTAAATAAGAAATAAATTAGAATAAAAATAAAAAGAAAATAATTTAGCTTGCAGAACCTCCTACCTCATAAAAAACTTTTAGAAAGTTTGGAATTCTCAGAGAATAAAATTTGCCTCCTCCAGTTGTTTCATAGACAACTCAGAAATAAATAAAGGATAAATTAAATAAATGAAGGCTCCAAAGAGAACTTCTAGCAGCTGAGAAAGAAGTGGCAAACCTGAGGTGTTTCAGCTCAAAAGCTGTCATGCATCTACTAAGTGATTTTGGTGCACTAAAGATGGGGTAACTTTGCTGGCAAACGTGCTGCTGACAGGTATCACAAGAAGAAAGCAGGGCCAAGTCGCAAGTGGCATGGACACATTCAAAACAACAGCAGCAGCAGTAGCTTCCCATAAGCAGGCGGGGCTTCAGTTGGTTGCTCACTTAGTTTCCCACAGTTAAAAGCTGACAAGATTGAAACAGTTTGGGGCTGATAAGGCAAGTTGTAGTTAAAAAGGAAGGAAAGGCTTTAAACACCTGGGGCCAAACCTCTATCTGCCGTTGATCTCAACTGGAATAAAACAATGTGTGCAAGCCCAAGATTTGACTCCTGGCCTCTCACATGCATTCTGAAACTCATAGAAATGTACCATGGGGGATTTTTTGCTTTCCATAGAGACATCCCCACAAAAACCCCACAAACATTTCTGTCCTTATGGAATAACAGTTCTGTGCTTGCAAGATATAACTCTGTGGGTAGATAAAGTGTTAGCACACACACTCACAGACACATGGCTATAGCTAGTACTCTAAACTGAAGTCAGGGACCATTTGCAATTAAAAGAGACTAACCCCAGGTTAAATTATAAACAGTTACTAAACAAAATGGAGGCAATGTACAGGCTCTGACAAGCAGCTGAGAGTAAAACCTGTTGAACTAGGAAGACACTGAATATCCTGTGGCACCAGAAAGTAAAAAATCTCCTATATGATTTTTCATTCCCTTGAAAGAAGCACTTAATCATGCAAACCCAATTCTCTTTTTGGTGAGTGGGCCTGGACTGCCACTGTTCATTACTACGGGAGCTGATGTAGAAATCAACACAGTAATGCCTTTCATATCTTGTATTACAAGAATTCAAATTCAATTTTTATTTTACAGCACAGCTACACAATATCTCACAGTATGGTTCTTGGTTGCCCCCATCCGTTAACAATAGCCTTGTAAAGAGATACAGAACATAAAAATAAAACCCTCTTTTTCCTCCCAGTAGTTTGCTTCACATTACAAACAATAAGAATTCCCCATCTAAACCACACAGTAATAGTAAGTAGAATCTACTGAACACTGTGCTCTTCCTAAAGTTTTTCTTTCCTTTGAGCACTGGCATAATTAGCTGTTTCACAAAATCTGGGGTCTACAAGTTTTGGACAACTGACACCTTTGTTAATGACATACTAATTGCTGAGTGAGAGCCTTTCTTAATTCATGTACAGGGGACTATGTCACTTTTTTGTGTGTCCCCCTTAGGAGTGTAATATCACACCAAAGACACCCTCTGTCCCACAGTGTTCTATCATGGGCCATGTAGCCTGATAGTCATAATGCTCTCAGTGGTGCTAAGCGACTTCTTAATTATCAAGCTCTGGCTTCTATGCCTGAATAGTGTTTTTCAAGGTTTTCAGTTTGAGGGTTTGAATATAGCATACGCATGTGGTTAAGTGTTAAAGAGATACCAGTGTAGATACATTAACTTTCTACACATTGACTTTTAAAAGTGCATGGTCATCATTCCTCTGATTATGCATATGCATCTGACTCTCAGCAGCTGGTGGTTAGTTCTGTGGTCAAGAAACTGTTTCATAAAGTCTCTTAAGGGGACAGGTGGCCCAGTGGCTGTTCACTTTGGTTAAAAATCAACAAAATCGCATCAGTTACAGCAGTGATCAGAGCAACAGAGGAAACAGAGCAATGCTTGAAGTGTAGGGATGGAGATATCCAAAGTAATCCGACTAGTTCATATTAAGAAAGGATTTGACAGACCTGCTGGGTTCCTACTTAATGCCAATCAAGCCTGAAAGGGACCACTTGAGCTCAGGTATTTATTTCAAACTGATTTGAATTATCCTCACTTCTTGATTTGGAGAGTCCAGAATAGAATACCGTGAAGAGAGTGTGTTGACATTTCTTACATAAAACAAAATTAAACCCATTCAAGTCAAGGAAATACACAGTATAAGTAATATGTGAATCAGGGCCTTTGAATTTGACAACAGAAATAGAGCTTCACTGGGGCTATGTGTTCTCAGAAAGTCTTCTGGGAAGTGAAAAACCCATAAATTCCTCCTCATTGCCCCTTCATAGAAATTAGGATCTACAGAACTCATACAGGGAATATCAGACATATTATTCCTTCTTTTTCTGCCTAGTCAATATAAGCCTTGTGTTTCCTTTGTAGAAATAACATTAGTTAAAGAGCAGCATTTGAAGTCAAGCCTGGATCATCCTTTTTATTAGGCTAATTCTGTGCATATTAAAAGTTATTCAAAATAAATTGTCTTAAATTATTACCAACACTTAAAAGATCATTCTAGAAATCGCAGGAAAGAATGATAGTGCTTACCAAAACACCAAGGAAGTACTTCAAATAGTTTTTCTTTCATTTCCAAGCAGTGAGGGTCAAGTGTACGGAGTTATTTGCATACATCCAACTTCTCAGGCTGTCACGAGCAGCTGTAACATACCCACTAGCAGTAATTTCAACTTGGGTCTATCCAGAGGGGAGAAAAGTACCAGGAGTTGCATTGTTTATAATTCCCTCAACCCCAAGGGTAATTCTGTTCACCAATTACTTGAAATTAAAGTTAGGTAATTCGACACGTCTATTTGGTGCCCAACCACAATCTCTTAAGCAAAACAAAGAATTGTATAGTTTACTTCCACAATACTCTACAGAATTCCATTATTACAGACATGATAGGAAAGGAAAAATTAGAAGTTATACAGACTTGTGAATATCTGGGCTTGGGGGGTGTTTTGGTCACTGTTGCCACTGTTAAGATCTGAGGGGAAGGAAGCTGCAAGGTAGAATGTAGTTTTCTTCTTGGGATGAGTTTTTTCCAATCACCTATAGCAAATATAGTAAGAATTGAGCAACAAGAAGCCTCCAAGTGCAGTGTTTGACAGAAAAAACCCCACTCTGTTTTATTGAATTAGAAGACTCATACCTTTTGTCTTTGAATACAGTTACAATGACACCTAGAAAAGGCTATACACATGGAGAGTTACCTGCATTATCTAGAGTATGTATGTTTTTTTTTCTTTCTAAGGCCAATCATTTAAATTACATAGTTGAATCCTGAGTTAGATTATATCTATACTTGGAAATTTTTTTAAAGTCAGGTAAGCCTGTTAAAACATTTTATTGGTGGTGAATTTGTGTACACACCACTTCCATATCTCTTTGTGAGTAACAAATTAGCTGCCAGGTATCGTGACTGAACTGCATGACTCACTCCATTAATTCATTTTACAGTCTGGTGAAACCAGTAGCTGGTAACACCTATCCTTTGTAAAAACTTTTTACATGTTCTAATTCTACAAAGGAAGACTACTTTTTTTTTTTTTTTTTTTTAACACAAAAAAATACACAAATGAAGCTTAAAAAATACAAGATGACTAAAAATTCGTCCATATTATACTAAGCCATATACCAAACTATTCAGTCTAACATAGAATCATAAAATCATAGAATGGCAGAGGTTGGAAGGGATGTCTGGAGTTCATCAAGTCCAGCTTCCCTGCCAGAGCAGGATCACCTAGGGCATGCCACACACAGGAACATATACAGGCAGGTTTTGAAAGTCTCTAGAGAAGGAGACTCCACAACCTCCTTGGGCAGCTTGTTTCAGTACTTTGTCACCCTCACAGTAAAGAAGCTTTTCCTCATGTTGAGGGGGAACTTCCTGTGTTCCAGTTTGTGACCATTACTTCTTGTCCTTTCCCAGGGCACCACTGAAAAGAGACTTGATCCTTCTACTTGACACCCACCCTTCACAAAATTGTAAACTTTAATAGAATGCCCTCTCAGTCTTCTCTTTTCCATGCTAAACAGCCACAGGGATCTCAGCCTTTCCTCATAAGAGAGATTTTCCAGTCCCTTAATCATCCTCATAGCTCTCTGTTGGACTCTCTCTCTAACATTTTCTTGTCCCCCTTGAACTGGTGAGATCAGAACTGAACACAATACTCCAGATATGGTCTCACTAGGGCAGAGTAGAGGGGTAAGAGAACATCCCTTGACCTGCTGGCCACACACTTCTTTATGCACCCCAGGATACCATTCGCCTTCCTGGTGACAGGGCACTTTGTTGTTCCATGGATAACTTTATTGCCCAAGGTCCTTCTCCAAGGAGCTGCTTTCCAGTGGCTCTACCCCTTACCTGTACTGGTGTGTGGTATTATTTCTCCCCAGGTGTAGGACTCCACACTTGCCCTTGTTGAACTTCATAACATTCCCCTTTCCCCAGCTCTCCAGTCTGCCCAGATCTCGCTGGATGGCAGCACAACCTTCTGGTCTATCAGCCACTCCTCCCAGTTTAGTATCATCAGCAAATTTGCTGAGGGTACACTCTACCCCTTCATCCAGGTCATTGATGAAGATGTTGAATAAAACTGAACCCAGTACTGACCCCTGGGGTACACCTCTAGTTACAGGTCACCAAGTGGACTCTGTGCCACTGATCATGACCCTCTGAGTTCTGTTGTTTAGTCAATTCTCAACTCATCTCACCTTCCACTCTTCTAACCCACAATTCCTGAGCTTACCCATGAGGATGTTCTGGGAGACAATGTGAAAAGCCTTGCTGAAGTCAAGGTAGACAACATCAACTGCTCACCCTGCATCTATGTAGTGGGCCTTATTCTCATTTTCACCAAGGTATATCAGGAGTCATTTCAAAGATATCATTATCCCTAAACATTATAAAACAAGTGAACAAGAAATGCAAAGCCACTATCTTTTATTTGTCAGAAGAGTTGATTTTTAATTGTGTAATCTCGTTCTTGTTAGCATAGCTTTTTATTTGGAAAATTTAGTGACAAATAAGTAGTAAGGGCTTTATTTTTTACTCTGAATATGATTACCCTTTCAACCATATTCTGCATTTCATTTTTGCTATAAAAGTTATTCGTTGTCCAATTTCAAACTGAAAAACTATAAAAGTCCATTTTGACTTCAGTAGAGCAGAACTAAAAGATTTTTTTGAACTAAGATTAAATTGCTATATCTTCAGCTTCTGTCATTGTAATATGACATTAGGAGCATAGTCAAATACTAGCTTTGACTATAAGTGTTCTACTAAAGTAGTAGTCTACTGCAGAGTGCTTTTTGATGTATCAAAGAAATGGTACTATCTTTCAAACTGCATTCATATTCTAACTTCCTATCATCAAGGTAAAGTAATAGCAGGACTAAAGCATGATCTTTATAACAGTTTCTAGAAGTCAGTGCTATAAGGGATTGCCTAGACTTGCATTAGATATTCACGTTTAAATGAACCACATATAGGCTTTCCAATCTACAAAATCCATTAATTAGATTTTATCCTTTTCTGTCTTTTAGGTTTCTTTACCCTCTCTCCTGCTGCTATTCCTATGGCTTCAGTAATGACAAGCCAAGTAATTTATGTTTTCCTCTCCCTAAATTTGAGATACTCTTACTGGTACAATTTACAAATGTTTCTGTGTAATGCTGATAGCCAATAACTCCATTACTCTGTGGGCAGATAGTGTTTTACTTTATTATCTGTCAGACATATCACATCCCATATAGAAGGTCCTACTTGAAAAGAATTAGTTTTGTTTTTCAAAAAGTCTTGGTTAGAGGATAAAACATCTTTGAACAATTCTTAATATTTATAGCTCTGTTATGGTTAGGCTGTATGTACAGACAGTCAGAAAAGCAGCATAAAAACATCAAAAATGTGAAAAACAAGAAACAACAATGGTACTGAGGGGGCAGAACTAGAGAGTGCAGTGATTCATCAAAGGCAGGTGAGGTATATAGGACAAGGTAAGAAAGTTTTTGTTTCTTTTTTTCATTTTCTTTTTTTTTTAATTTTTTTTTCTGGAAACAGCCAATTTTCATCCTAGGAATGGTAGATCATGACTTTTAAACTTTTCTTTTTGTGCCAGTCTAGGACAAAATATAGAACTTCACATTCACAGAGTAAAAGGGGAAAACTTTTTAAAAGATTGATTTACAACAAGTGAAACAATTCATTTGATACTGTTGAATTGTTTCACTACAGTCAAAAATTTTTCACTGAACAGCTTGAAATATTGAATATATATGATGTAAATGTTAATACAGAATAAAATACAAATGTTTGGAAACAAATTTGGAAAATTAAAAAAGCACAAATTAATTGGTTTATTTTGATTTTAAATCACATAAAAATTTGTATTCAATTATCACTAAAATCAGTATATTTTTATGAAATATATAAAAACACC
>JANHGN010002151.1:34634-56274 GCA_024605025.1 Megaceryle maxima
TTATTATTTTATCAACTTTATGCAGAGAAAAAAAAATTTCCTTTATTTTTACCATAAATGCATGAAAGATATTGCTAATGACAGACTTGTTGCTAATGAAAAGTCAACTTGACTCTATTGAGAACAAGGGCTCATGCCCACAAAAAAAAGCAAATAGCAGAATTGTTTAGTCATCTTCAAAAATGCTCTTCCATACATGGGGGCATTTTAAAAATGGACCATCAAACAGTTAAAATTACAGTCCCTATAGTTAGGCAAAGATCTAGGTAATCCCAGTTTCTTCTTGTTCTAAATGTAGTCTGCAAGGATGATAAGGATGGTCCAGTAAAAGTGTGCATATGTTGTAAATATTACACAGGCAATTCAAGACTAGGCAAAACCAAACCAAACCAAAGAAGTGGGAAAAGAAATTGATCTCTAGAATAGGTCAAAGGCATAGGTTATTATATTAAACTTTTCACCCTCTAAGAAACATCAATTGGACAGATTTCATCTACAGAAATCATTACGACTAACTGAAATTTTACAGATTCGGTCTGGAAGGCAAACTGTGGGAGTAAGAAAGCTGGCTCGTCTCTAAATGCAGTGTCCTGTTTTCTGAAGTGACCAATCAATTCAACACAAAAAAGCAAAGTCTTAGGGCATCTTCTTAGCAGGTTTGCATTCACTTCTTCCTTTCAGTGTCGGATAATAGCATACACCAGTACTGAGTAGTTTATAGTGCCTATGCATTATGAAACACTTCCCCAGCTACTCAGCTTCTTCCACCCTTTTTTAGATGCACAGATCAAGTGTTCTGAAATTCTTCCTTCTTGTCACAGTGAATTATGAGCATCAGAAGCACAGTCTTGAGCAGCTCATCGTGTGCACATAGTAAAAATTGTTCTAGATACAGTATTTAGTATAATGCTGGATGCTGATACTGACTCAGTTGACACTATGTTGCCAAAATTTGTTGTCACACCAGAAACAGAAAAATCAGGAAGAAGTGTGAAGAAGGAACCTTCTGGCCAAGTGCAAATCACAATAATGCTATTATCAGTTGAGAATAACATTGAAATTGGTGTTTCTGCTGAGGAAGAAATGACCAGAAAAGGATGTTGGGTAGCCCTGAACTTGTCTGAATGGTGCTTCTTCTGCAGCTCACATTCTCAAAGTCATGGCACATAACTATGAACATGTCAGCCTGGTCCCTTTCTCCTGATTCATATTGTTCTTACATGTAGCCCTATTTTGGCTACATAAATAGGAAGGAATTTCCAATTCCATGGAGATACTACAAGTTTAGTCATGAAGATAATTAAGTCCTTTGGGCTTGAACTACCCAAACATTTCATACTTGAAAGAAATTCAGATATGACTCTAAATGTCTGGACTATTGCCATCTAAAGAATTTGGGTTCATTTGACATTAGGATTAGCTTCAAATTCCTCTTCACATCAATTCATCATTCAGACATTTACTATTCTTAGTACCATAAAATAGTTTTGAATTCTAAGTAAGATACTGTATAGCCTACTTCTACCAACATACAAAAGTTCACTTCAGTCTTTCAAAAATTTCAAATCTAATCAGCAAAAGTTAAAAACAAAAACCGAAACCAAAAAGGAGGTAGGGAAATAAAGGAGTTTTATTATTAACATCCTTTTTCAAAGGACAGAACCATAGAGAAAGTCTATTCACTTGTCCCAAAAAACCCACAGAAGATCAATGGTAGGGCTGTGGAAGGGCTCTAAGACTGATAATCTTCCAGGGCAATAGGAGGCTTAGTCACTTTGCTCTAAACATTTTGCAGCAATAATTATTTCTAATTGTGATTGCTCACTGCAGCTAAATAACTTTTAGACTTTCCAGAACTTTTAATACTCCAATATCCAAATAAATATAGTCTCTGTAAATCATGGACATTAACAACAGAATGTTAACTTAGATTTCATGGAAGTTACAAAAATGTAGGTACTTCCTGTTACTGCTGTGGTGGTCAGATAAAAGGGACCTCAGTACAGAAAGAGGGACACTTGCTTGAAATCAAGCTTAGATGTCTAGAGATCTTTGAAGCTAAAGAGAAAGTCAGATGACAAGCTACATTTATCCTCCAGATTACGAAGCCTCTGTCCAAAGCACATTCTTAGCTAAATTTGTAATTTTACCTGTATTTCTTAGTAGAGTTCCTGGAGTTCATTCTTAGGGCTTTTTTAATGAATTTTTGTGTTGATTTTAAAATACTAAATATCAGTCATTTGTACGTATACCAAAAATTTACCTGATAGTAGCACTGTCTTGCTTAAAGCTTATTATCTGTTGTGTTGTTTCACCATTAAGAATTCTTGAAATCCAATGCAGAATCTGAAAGTAGAATGGTCAAAACTGTAAATAGATATAAATATTTCACTTCCTTTCCTGAGGTATTGGATTTGGGTTTTTTTGTGTGTGTATAATGTGTGCTTGTCTCTGTGTCTGCATATACAGAGAAGGGTGGGAGGGCTCAACATGACCTGAGGAAAATATTATCAAATGAAATTTAATTAACAGCTCTGATGAGATACCAAGAAAGATTGAAGCTCATCTCCCAAAACTATATAAGTTTATTGTTGCTGTTGCTGTTGTAAAGAAACCTATTTTGCTGACACCTCAGAAATAATTATGATGAGTAAAAAGATACTGTCTTTGAAAGGGCAATGCTGGACTAAATATAATCCTTTTTAAAGAGCTGAAGGAAGACAATGAAGAAAAAAAATATCCAAATGGAGATTTTGCACTGAATTGACCTTATTTTGGAGGTCAAATAAGGCACCTATTATTGTGGTGCCTGAAACGGAACACAAAGACCTCTTTTCTCAAGGCACTGCAGCAGTCAGGAGACAACTTAAGAGGACCAGCAAAACAGAAGATAATGCTCACTGGGCATGAGACAGAGAGGGGGAAGGAATACAAAACTAGCTTAAACCAAAATTTCTGTAAACATCTACAGTAGAAATTAGCTGTCGTGTCAGGCAGATTCTTGATGCTGAGCACAGGATATTCCCATCTTGAGTGGGAAGGTCATTCTTAGTAAAAAAGGAGAATGGATGGGAGAAGAAAATCATGGTTTATGTGTTTATATACCTATAAGTACTGAAAATAAAAGTTCTAGCTCAATACATCAGAGTATTATTTGTCTGTTTAGTCATACTGTCTGTGATTGGAAGCAGTTATAGTATTTTATACACTGGTATGGTAATATCTCATTAATTTTAATTTATCACTGAAAGTAAATGTGTATATTTGTATATGTACATCTGTTAAAAATGCTATGCTTCTGTTACTACATTGAAAGAACCAAAAGTTTCTTTGATTAATATAATTTAGGTCAATCAAAAGCCATTTCCACAGCATAATTTCAAGAAACCAAGTGAAACCAAACTCAAATTTTGTTGTGAACTTAAAGATAAGTCTGAGATGACTGCAGGATGTTTATCTTTCAAGTGGAGAACATAGATAATTGATAATTCAAGTGTAGCTGTCTGATACAAACACTTTTTTTTATCCCTCTACAAAATACATATAGCAATTACAATGGAATATGGATAAATCATTTAACAGGTTTCTTTTCTGTTTTGTTTTGTTTTGTTTTGTTTTTCCATTGGCTAAATTATAGTCCCAGACTAGTACAAATTCATACTTTACTATTTATCAATGTAAATCCAGAATGACAGAATTTTGACTACTTATATCTAAAACTACCAAATTAATATATTTCAATTTTTTTTTACATTTTTTTTCTTTTGAAGTGCTATGTGATTCAATTTTGTATTAAAAAAAAAAAAAAATTAAACCCAAATTTTCAATATCCTAGAAACAAGTAAGAGTACATCTCTATTATAAATAACAATGTTATTTACATTACTTCCTTATCCTCCTAGTCCAGACTATAGCACCTTACTTCACACTAACATTTTTATAATAATTTCTTAGTTCTCTAGTTTCTCTTTCAGCAATGTTTACCCAATTCACTGCTAAATGAAGATATAAGACAAAACCTTGAAGACTCTAGAATGTACTGTCCAGTTGGTTAGGGACTGATTCTCTTTCCTTACAAGTTTAAATACACCCAGATGAGTCCTATGCATACAAGATGAGCCTTGCTGTTTTTCAACTAATCATTTGCAGTTGTAGGGGGAAAAAAAGAAAAATAAAAATGTAAGAGAGAAAAAAAAAATACTTCTAGTAGGTGAGCCACAGCAGGGCAATTAAGATGATACGGCAGAGGTAGACATCTGCTCCTAGACAGATACAGTTCCACTGATGCTATCTATAGTTACAATCCTTCCGAGAGATAAACAACATGTGAGAGCAATGCACAGAAGGAAATGCCACACTGAGAAAATGGTGATCGTGTGGCCCCTGTGGTCTGAGAAAGAGAGAGAGGCAGCAAAAGAAAAAGGAAGGGGTGGCATTTGGGGCCTGTACCAGGCACACGCAGGTGACAGAAGCCATAGGACAGACGTACATCAAGGTGCAAAGCTGGGAGACGTGTGAGAACTGACACTGGAGGGGAGCAGAATTACAGCAAAGATGAAAGGCACAACATAACCAAGAAAGGGAGAGATAGAAAACTCTTCTCTAAGCTCTATGCATAAAATTAAATTTAATGTATGTTGAAATTAAAAAGTAATAATAATGACAAAATAGTGGATGTTTTATTCTCTACGATTTGGAGTCTTGGAGGGCCTCTTTAAGATTTGGGAGCTTGGAAAGCTTCTCAGAATTTAAAACTCATGTTTAGGTTCCTCACTAACAAATCTAATCTGAACTACACTCCCCAAAGCAAATGATTACTTTTTCCTCTTTCATCTTACTGTCACAGAAATGTTCAGACACAGTAGAAGTAGTATTCTTTTTCCCTTTATGTTAGGTGTAGATAAAGCCTAAAGAATGATGTAGTATCTACTCCAAATATCTTTCAAGCCAAGGACTGACCCTGTTTAATTTAGGCAAAACTTGAAGCAACAGTACACTGTTGCATGGAACTGCAAGTTCCATGACCCTGTCAGATATGAGTTTTCTAAATGCATGGCATGGCACCTCAGACTGGCAATGCCCCTGGTTCCTCAGTCTTTTGTCCCTCAGTTCCTTCCAAAGTGAATTTGGTTGTTCTTTTTTGATGCCAGGGATTCAGAGTCCCACTAAAACCGAGGGATCATCCTTCCTCCCTCTAGATTTCCTACCAGCAAGGTTTAGCATTCATTTGACTTAAGAAATTCTGGAAAGCTCACAGCAAGAATTTGAGGCCAAGTGCTTTGTAGAGGTCATTGGCCAGAAGAAACTGCAGGAATTCCCTGCTGAGGGCAGGCTATCTGGCTCATGTGCTTCTGGGTGGACTTGGGTTTTGATTTACATCAATGGAAGCTGAAGAACTGAAAAGCCAAAGAGTCATCCTATCTTCTTTTGGAATTTTAAACCAATAAGTATGAGTTTTCATAATGTATGTTTTAATAATTCTTCAGTCTGGTTACCCTGTGGCCTAACTTTGTAAAAAAAATAAATACTTTTTTTTCTTTGTCTGGGAAGAAAACAGAAATATCAAACTCCAGAGAATAATGTAAAATTAAAGAATGGATTGAATTTCAAATCCTCATGCAAGTTTATGCTTTGGAGATGTTTTTTAAAAAAGCTATTACTGAAAGCTGCTTGCCAGAAAAATATGTCTGAAATTGTCTGTTGATCTGAAGAAGGTAGAAGTGGACTTAATGTCTTTAATGAGCAATTCACCTAAGGTCAGATTCTGCTGTCCTGTCCCCCAGAGAGGGTGATGAATTTAGATACTTCTTCTGTCCACTCAATGCTTATAAACAGACTTAATTTATATCCAATGTATTTATTATGGAAAAAGGTGCAATGAGGCTTTTTGTCTGCATAGAGCAAACATGAACATTTGAGTGGTGGAGGTGTTGGTTTTTGGTTATTTGTTTGTTGGTTTTTGCTGTTTTTTAAATTCTTGCATATACCTTATATTCTGCTTCTTTTAAAATTCACATTCACACATGCAAGAATCAACATTTCTTTCTGACATGTACGCTGGAAAAAGTCAAGTTCTGTGAGTACTTGCAGGAAGTGAAAAAAGCATAAAGCATAGAAATACAGTGCACATGACTCAAATAGCTTAATTTTTAAATATAAGTGTGAAATCAGGTCATTGCTTTGTTAAAATTCACCTAGATCTATGTAGAAATAACAAAACATGATCAATATCAACAAGAAACAAAATTCTTCTACTAATGCGTTTGCTATTAATGTATAATTTCTGCTATCAGCATAAAATTCATTCTGCATATCCAGTAAATAATTAAATTATTTTTGAGGCAGCCAAGAAAGGTCTGATCATTTGAGTTGGTCAAAATCATATAATTTTGGAGAATGTGTGTGTCCTCTTTTGGAATATCTACAGCAACCACTTAACCTTAATGGCAGTTCTTAAGTTAGCTGTCCTAACGGTCATCAGAATGTAATAATTTCTGGACATTACAGGTGATAATGTAGCTTTCTTATTTCCATCTATTAACTCTTGGGGAATCTGACAGCTGTGGAATGCATTCTGTATGCTTAATCCTGCAATATATACTTGATTGATAACTATATTGATTTTAGTACTCTGTGGTTCTCCTCTTCTGCCTATTTATTTATTTATTTATTCATTTTAATGTGCAGACTGAAATATATGGGGTTTATGCACATTTTGAGTTTTAGTATAGCAAAGAAGTATCGTCTCTTCCCCTACTTTTGAGTTTCTTAATGCAGAAATAGATCTAATAAAAAAAGCACATGTATAACTTCAGAAAAATATTTTAAAATGTTGTTTGGGGTACTTTGCATAATTAGATTCTATCCCACTGTGTTACTTTCAGAAGGCATATTGTCATTATGACTGTACTTTGTCTTTTCACTGGAGTTTATCGCGTGAAAGATTGTCCTTTTGACATTCCAGTTTTGTTTTCCAAGCTTTTTTATCTTTTCTACCTTGCTTGAGGCATTATTAGGACAGTTCACCTTTGACCAAATGGGCAGACGAACATACATCCTCTGGAGCCAGTAGTAGTGCTGTTTGGTAGATCAGCTCTCAAATGGTATTGAACTATGACCTCTTCTTCTGTTCAAAAACTAAATACATAAACTTGAGTTTCCATTGGTGCCAAGCCTGGGAACCTGAGTTTCTCCCTAATCCCAGGTTTTGCAGCCAGCAGCACAATGGGCAGCTCATCATGCCAGCCAGCCAGCCTGAAAGAATGTCTTTATTCTCTCTTCCTCAACAAATTGCTTATTGTATGGCCCACAGGCTGCTAGACCTTGTGAACTGTCCAGAACTTTATTGCTTTTCTGTTTAACTTCTCTTTTTCCTTTTATTTTGTTTGTAAATAAAAATAATTTGTAATTAACATTCTCAGTAATATCATTGTAAAATATGTCTGTTACTTTTAATCTTTTTTTTCAGAATATATCTGCCTTTTGGAAGCCTGCAGGAACCACAGAAATGATACAAGCCCTACAGGTTTAGGGTCCTTAGAAAGAAGAATCTGTGGAAATCTGAAGTGTTACTATAATGCAATGCCCAATATTAGTTATAGAAAAAATGCTTAAGAGAATTCCTAAGTTACCAGATGCATACCATATCTCTGCTCGTGGTCTCATCTTCACTGTGTGAAGTGTGGAGTGTGACCATTGTATAAAGAGTGAGTGTAGGACAGAAAACTTATACTGGTACACTACATTTTGTAGTTTTTCAGGGGTAGCTGTCAGAGGAAGTTAAAGCAGACTGCCTAGGTTTGTCTGTAATTTGTCTCTTAAGCTATTTCTGGAAGCACCTTTATCTTCAGTAGAAGCTTCTGAGAAGATGGTTGCAGGACATTTATTGTGCAAGTTAGAGATAGGCAGAGCACCAGGGAGGTAAGGCTGATATTGCAGTCTTTGTCCAGATTTACCCTGGGAAAAGAAGACCTTCATAGGTGTGACCCTACCACATGAAGAGGGAAATTATGCTCTTTAAATACAGCTGAAATCAATACAGGAACCATGTATGTCATCCATATTCTTCTCCCTCAGCTCAGTAATTCTGTGTTGAGATATTCATGTATTCAGTAGGGAACATTGTCCCTGTTTAGAGATAGGAAAATAGGAGAAGAATATCCTTGTGAACAGCAAGACGGGTTCTGATCACCTGGAGAGTGCTAAGTAAGGCCATTTTTAACACCCCTGGATTTCTGAACCATTTTTTGCACACACTTTTTAGGAAAGTATATAGCTTTTTGGAGTCATACGTGATCTAAGAATCACAGATTTCTTAAAGGTGTATGCATGTGTTTGAATGTATGTGTGTTTATATACATATATAATTTAATACCCTTTCAAGTATGAGAATGGCAGCACAAGAATAGAAAAACTGCAAAACTAAAACGTCCACGTTAAGCCGATGCATGGTACATACCAGATGATATATATACTGCCTTATTGTTCAGTTGCGGCTCAGGAAGCTAAATGCATAATTTAAGATATATGTATAGTCTAAGGGTCAAATCCTGTCAGTTTCACAAGTGTAAATCAAGAGCAATTGCACTGAAGTGACTGAAGTTGCGTACCCTGGATTTACACAAGTGTTGCTGAAAGCCAAATATGAGTCAATACATGTCATCAATATAGCTGAGTTAGTGGTACTAAGGGAATTTTATGATATGTGTGCATCTGAGTCCTTCTGATTTTTTTTTTTTCTTATTTTTTTAATATTACATTTTATGTTTGATTTGTTTTGTTTTGTTTTGTTTTGTTTTGTTTTTTGTCCCTGTTTTTAGAGGAATAAGGGGCTCAAATACTATTCCTGTAAGTGAAACATCCACTTCATAATGATACAACAAACATCTTGACCTTAACAAGGCTAAGGTCTCCCATAACATCCTTGTGGAGAAACTCAGAAAGTGTGGGATAGAAGAGCAGATAGTAAGATGGATTAGTAACTGGTTGGACAATGGAGTCCAAAGAGTGGTGGTCAATGGTGCCAAGTCCAGCTGGGGAGCTGTAACTAGGGGAGTCCCCCAGGGATCAGTGCTGGGTCCGGTCCTGTTCAACATCTTGACAATGACATTGATGACAGGACAGAGTGTCTTCTCAGCAAGTTTGCTGATGACACAAAACTGGGAGGATTGGCAGATGCACCTGAAGGCTGTGCAACCCATCCAGCAAGATTTGGACAGAGTGGAGAGCTGGGCAGAGCAGAACCTAATAAGGTTTAACAAGGATAAGTGCAGAGTCCTGCATCTGGGAAAGAATAATAAAGTACACCAGTACAGACTTGGAGGTGATCTGCTGGAGAGCAGCCCTGTGGAGGATTTAGGAGTTCTGGTAGACAAGTTCTCCATGGAACAGCAATGTGCCCTTGTGGCCAGGAAGGCCAATGGTATCCTGGGGTGCTAATGCAGAATAGCATGTCCAGCAGATCGAGGGAGGTTCTGCTCCCCCTCTACTCTGCACTGGTGAGACCTCATCAGGAGTACTGCATCCAGTTGTGGTCTCCCCAGTTCAAGAGACACAGGGATCTGCTCAAGAGAGTACAGCAAAAGGCTATAAGGATGATTAAGGGACTGGAACACATGCCTTATGAGGAAAGGCTGAGACACCTGGGGCTCTTTAGTCTAGAGAAGAGAAGACTGTGAGGATATTTGATAAATGTTTATAAATATCTGAGGGATGAGTGTCAAGAGGAAAGGGACAGCCTCTTCTCACTCGTGATGCCCTGTGGTAGAACAAGGGGGAATGGATGGAAGCTGGAGCATAGGAAGTTCCACCTTAACACGAGGAGGAATTTCTTTACTGTAAGGGTCACAGAGCACTGGAACAGGCTCCCCAGAGAGGTTGTGGAGTCTCCTTCTCTGGAGATTTTCAAAGCCTGCCTGGATGCATTCCTTTGTGACCTGTGCTAGATTATATGAACCTGCACTGGCAGGGGGGTTGGACTCGAAGATCTCCAACACCTGACATCCTGTGATCCTGTGATATCACAGCTGCAGAAAACTTACTTTCCTCATATTTAAGGACAGTCTTAGTTTACATAAATGCATAATTATGAACCTCAGGCAAGAGGTTGCTATGCTGTCTGACTGCACTTGTTCACTCAGTTCTGTTAGAAATTGCACAGGCTGCAATGAAGGGTTAGGAAGCCAAGTTTCTTAAGACCTGTAGGAGGGCAGGATTTGGAAGCAGCAGGCAGTGTTGTGGACCTGGCTGAAGTGAGTATGAAGATCTGGCAGGTAAAAGGAAAATTAGCTCTGTTGAAAGATCATGGAACAAATTTCTTAACTGATGGTTCCTGGGTGTGTTATTGAGGGTTTGAAGGGATTAAAAAAAATGTTTTGCATGGGACAATGATTGCAATATAGAAATCTTCAGCACAAACCAAAGTAGTATAAAACTTCATAATCTATTGGGGAACTAGCAGAGTACCTGTCAGATATACCTGGCTTTTGATGACCTTGTTTTTCATGGAGTAAAGAATATATGATTTTCTAGTTTGAGAGAAGGTTTTTAATTCTGAAAGGAGGTTATATGTTAAATATACAGTAGCAGTCTGTTCAATAATAGAAATCCCCTACTTGTGGAGGCAGAATCTGGTATTCTATTACATAAAATAATGTCATTATTTCTTAACATATATTTAAATTGAATGTATTATTTTTAAATCACTTTTTATGATACTTTTGAATACTTTAAGAAACCTCAAAAGTAGATTTCCCAATATTCACATAATCAAAAATGGCTGAATGAATTTTGGACACACATAGGAAAAATACCCCAAACCATTTAAGATTACAATAATTAACTGTGGGGGCTTACTACTTCAAAAGAAACAGAACAAATGTGTCTGAAATAAAAAGGACTGAATAGATATTAACAGCATAATGATAATTACAGATAGATTATAATTTTTAGAATAAAAGAAAAAAACAACAGTGAATTATAATTGGTTTCAGTAGCTTAAGACAAATTTTGAAACTGTGTACTCATTACATTTATAGAGAAATAAATGCTAAAAGATCTAGGAGTAATATTTTTTAAAATGATGACACATCCGTATATGCATTCAACACACTCATACACACACTTAGCCAGTTAGAAAACTGTGTAGGTATAGATTTGTCAGGATTTTTGATCCCAAAAGGATTCGTATAAGAAAAACTTCTCTTTCTGTGAAATGATATCTCTAGAGACTGATAGTTGTGATACAATAGGCTGGAGTTGCTATTATTAAAAAATAAAATAAAATAAAAATTACTACTTTTTCTGACTATGTTTCTTTTTTTCCCTGTGGGATTCTGATTCCAGACATTCTACTAGCCTGACATCCACTGGGAAAGTGATGACACCATAAATTATTTAAAGGTTTGAAAACCACAAGCACTACTGTATATAACCAGACTGGATTGACTTTTTAACTCTTTTGATTAATAATACATTAAGCCTTAGATATGTGAATTGGTCGAGTGCTAACCTGTTAACAAAAGGAGTAGCAGGGATGAATTCTATCATTTCTCATAAGTTATTCTACTTAACACATTGGCTAAACAAAACAAATGCTCTGCCTTAGTCTTATACCTTCAATGCATCATCAATATTTGATGACTACTTAATGTCTTTATATATCTGGCCATAGATGTTATTTTGATCATCCCGCCCAATTTCAAACTTCCCTGTTTTATCCTGCATTTGTCAAAACACACAACTAGAAAGTAGAAATAGTGTTTCAATAGCCTGTGATTTTCTTTTTGACAGCACTAACTACCCAGAAGTGAAAAAAATATTATCCAAGTCTTCAACAAAAAAGAATTTCCTCAGTTTATGACATTTTGTGCTCAGCAGCAGTATGGGAATAGATATATGTGCCACTTCAGAAAGATTTCATGTTCTACAATTCTGCTGTTGACTGTTTTAATTATCCCCCAGTTTCATAAGTTTTGGTCTCTTACATGCTGCTTTGGGTGGAGCTCAGAGACAAGAAGAAGTGTTATTCTTACTTTCTTCTTCAAATACAGATGAAGATGCATGGGACAGACTGCATTTCTAAAGAACAAGGAAAACACTACTTGAGATAACCATTTTGCTTCTGTGTAGCCAGTTTCTATTATCCCAACTGCAGCTTGAATCCCTTAGATATAGGAACAATAGGAAACCCATCTTTATCCATTTCTTCTTAGTCATTTCTTGTGCACTTATCCTTTATTCATTTAATTCAGTTCTTAACTTCCTTTCGCGCCAGACAGCGACTCCCCATTCAACATGCAAAGTGTCTATCTGCAGAAACTCTGATCAGTTCTTTTTGCCTCTTGACGACCATGAAGCCATCTTTTCTTGGTCCTCTTAATGACAAATATGCATGGCTCTCCATGGCCCACTTTTACAACTTTTAAAGCTTCTGTACAAACAGGCTAACCTCCATTCATGCTCTGTCCAGGACCACCAAATGATGACTCAAGAATTTTTTTTTTTAAATCCTACAATTTACATGAGATCAACTCTCTCATAAGGGAAGGAATATTTCAGTTCAAGGCACAGCCTACAATGTTTTTTGGTCCATTTTCCTCAATTTTATCAGTTATTTTGGTGTAAATTTCTATTGATACCATTAGTGGAACTCCAGTGAATTTGTTACAATATGAGCAAAATCAGAATCACATCCCAGCTCTGAGAAAGAAATGAGGTTTAAATTCTTACTAAAATACAAACTTCAGAAGATTATAACAGCCCACAAATTATACCTGAATTTAGTCTCACTTATGACACCAATAATAAATGTAAATTATTTATCAACATTTATTAAATGATAATGAGTCCCATCACCTGACTTTCATACACACAATTATTATGTGGAATCTGTTGTCAGATTCTGTTTCCTTTTCTGACTCTTAAGTATCATTCAATTTGTTCATAGGTCCCCAAAATAAAATGGAAGTATATTCATACTCTATTAAAAATAAGAATCTCACCTATGGTTAATTTATATACACACTCTTTTTTCCTCATATATTTGCCATATCAATAACAGTGTAGGCACATTATTTTTTAGCTGCTACAGTTGTACACACTACTTGAACAATGCATTCCTGTTCTAAAATAAAATTCTAGCTACAGTGTTATTTTTGCACATTTTCATACTGAATTTTAAGGTCTAACCAGGGGACTGAGACCAACATCTGACTTTGCCAGAATAGCAAGTATCTTTCCCATAGTATCTTTAAACCGTCATTAAAAAAAGAAAACAGCATTTGTTTTCTTTTCCATCTGGGATTATGTGACAAAATGATCTCCTGCATCTAATCAATTATTTTTCTTCTATATCTTTTGCATTTTCCTGCAGAACTATTTGCAAGTATAAGAGAAAGATCCTTTAGAGATAATCTGGTGATTATTACAAATTCAACCTTGGCCGCTGCAGGCATTAAAAGATGAAAATTGCCTGAAGTCCACTGTTGTACAACAAATCTGTACCTCTGGACTCCTGTCCTGAGGTGAAAATACCAAGCACAGAGATATTTAGAATCATTTTGACAGTTCATAAAATTAAGCAGGGATTAGGGATTCTCTCAGAAATAAATAAAGAAAAAGATAATGCCACAGGGCCCAAACAATGTTAATAACATCTCCTTGCAACAGGTATTACTGTGACGTACTTTTGTGAAGAAAAAAGCCTCATAATTAATATTGGCATGTATTAAGCACTGATGACACCAACTTATAAATCTTAGTGTGTGAGTTCAACATGTTAATACATATATATGCATACATCCACATACATAATTAATGTATAAACTAAGCATTCATTTTAAATTTATAGGTTCCTATAGAAACTTTGTACATCTTATGTATTCTATTTTCTTCTCAATTTTATCGATTAGCCCTGATAATGCAAATACTTGAACATATGCTTAACTTTACATAATGAGAATGTCTTGCTGATTTTAGGATAACTCTCGATCTACATGAATTTAAGTAAAATTCTAAGAGTCTACTGGGAACATAATCTATGATGCCAGTCGTTTGAAACACATATTTAATAAGAAAAGACATTAAATAACTGCAGTAGACATAGATGACTTTGATCCCTGCTGCGTTTGCAGCAGGTAACCAGCAAACATGGTTGAAACAAATTCACAGTTAAAAAAGTGTTCAGCTGACCACGGAAATGCATTTGGGGTAAGCACAGAGTTTCCCCACCCACCTCACAGACTTTTTAGTACAGTTAAAAATGTTTCCTTTCCTTTCCAAAACAAACAAACAAAAAAAAGAGCAACATTGCAGTACAAAGCAACATCACTAGTCTCCTTACAAGAGCACATATTCTTTCCTTTCAGAATGAACAAACTTTAGTATAGTGTATTTAGACAGTATAACAGTCAAGGTTTCACTGTATTAGATTAGTAACATGTTTCAATATCCTTGGAAAATGTTCAAATTAAATAAACATACTTTTAACAAACTGAAAAGTCCAAAATAGTACTAGGCAAATGGAAATCAAAACTGTTTTTTTTAAATTAAAAGCCTAAATATATTTTTCAAGTTTTACTTTATGTTAAATTTTTTCTCAATTAGTTTAAGCACTGAATTTTAAACATATTTTTTAGATGTAAATACTGTTTTGTAATAGATGTTAACAAAATTCCTGAATCAAAAAGTAGCAAGAATTACCCTCTATACAGTACACTTTAGACATCTGAATTGTAATTAATTTCCATCTTTAAAAAATTCTTATGAAAATTATTTTCCATCCCATTCTAGTCCAGAATGCAGACTGGAGCTGGAATAATACATCACACAAATGTTGATTTAAATATTTAAACAAATTCACTTTCTTTGGATTTACATCCCCTTTGGGCTCTACTTTCCATGAATACTCTGATAAATAACTTACTGTAAGTAAGATCTGTTGGGAGGACAAATTATAAACAGAAATTGAAGAATACAAGTGGGATATGAATTTTTGAATTCTAATCATCAATTGTTGCATTAGCAATTAAAGTTGACTGGAGGACAATAATTCCATGCTACATTAATTTTCAAGACTTCATGTCTTCATGTCTGATTTTGGTTTGTTTGCTTTTGTTTCTTTTTCTGGAGAAAACACAAACTCTTTAGACCGTTTTGGTGAAAATGCCCACATATGTGAGTGTATGTCTGTGTATCACAGCCAAAGATACTAAAAGACCCAGACTGAAGTCCTTTCTCAGCCTGAATCACATTTCACTCATTTTCATCACTGATTCTTATCTGTGATTACTCATAGTTGGAGGAGGAACCTGATCCTGGGCTTTCTATATCCAAGGCCACTGGTAAACCACAGGGTTGTCAGCAAAACCAAAACGTCTATTTCACTCCTTCTCATTCTCCAAAAAGATTTCCATTCAGACAAATTATGAATGTGGCTTTCAGAGTTGAGAGGGCTGAGATAAACAGTTCCTGTCCAAAATGTGAATATTAAGGAATCACTACTCCCAAGGTGAGGCTGGGTTCCTCTCCCCTCACAGGTTTGCAGGGGAAAGCTCTGAAGCAGGGCTCATCCCCACCAGCTGCTCCTATCGTTGCCTGCACAGCTGTGCCACAGGCCTCCAATGTGCCTGAGTAGCTGTACAGACTCCCTGTCACACCAGGGTATGCTGCCCATGCAGATACTTACACAATCATCCCAAAGGGTAAAGGATGTCTTTTCATGTTGGAATATTTCTTCTTTACTTTAAAAAGCAATGATATAGGAACTAAACACTAATGGAAAGTGAGACTGGTCTGACCTGTGCATCACTGTCAGCTACCTCCCTTCCCTGTAGGAGTCAGGTGAACATGGAGGCTGACAAGCTTCAAGAATAGATAAAGGAGAAGTTTGATCTCTTCTCCCCACAGTTTTCTCTGTCTGGGCTGTGTGCCCAGAACAAAAAGCCTCTTCAGTGTAGCCTCACAATGAGATGATACACTGAGATGCAAATAGTACTGCTGTCTGCCACTAGCTGCACAGCCCCATCCAAGCTGTGATCATGCCATTCAGTTTTAACCCAACCAATATGAACTCTCAATTTCATGGAGCAATTTGTGTATCTCTGACCCTAACATTACACAGAACACTATAACTGCAGATAAAGGTCATGTTTGCAACAGGGTTTTTATAAAGGAAATAATATGTTGTAGATTTTTTTCATTTGTCTGTTCACAAATTTTTTTGGTGTCCCTACTTGTAAGGAGAGGCTTAAAGAAGGCCTCTTCCTTTTGGATTTTGAAAATGTTTTTTGTCATAGTGCCTTCAGTAAGTAGACCCACATTTTTGACAAAGCAGCTAGTACATGCCTAGATAATTTTAGCCAGAAATTACATCAATATCAAGTTCTTCTCTTATAGACAGCTGGAAAGTGAGCTTTGATTTATTTTTATTTTTGTCCTCAGGATAATGGTTTCTTGCTTGCTTATGTCAATGGTCAATAGCATAACAGATTCTTCATCATGAGAATGTGTGTATCACCTTTCAGCAAATGCTGGCCTTTTAAGGTGAAATGATATACTGCCACTTATTTTCAAATTGACATCTCTCCTGGTTGCCAAGGTAAGTTGATTTGCAAATCAGCATTTTGCATGAAGCTTTTAAGCCAATCCAGCTCAGCAATGGCTGACATTGCTGTGTAATTAGTATCTAAAGCACTTAAAATTAGATTATTTTTTTAAAAATAAAAATCCAGAAAGATCAGTCATTTTGCTCTGTGTATGGCCAGAGACTATTTTGCTGACTGAATAGAAAACTGGGATTTAGAAAATTACAGCAAGGCTCCAACCTGATCAAAAAGGAGTGAAGGATGTGCACACAATGACACTGGCAGTCTTGAAGTGAGAAATGTTAGTTTCACTGTTCCTCAGAAAAATAAAATACATGCACACCCCCATAATTAATTCACAAACTGCATGACAGAACAGTAGCAAGTGACAGTTTGAGGAGGAGAAAGTAGTCATTGCAATTGTATTTGCATTCAGTTAAGATGGTTTTTTTGAGCACAGAATTGAACCTTAAATTGGCCTAAATTTCAGATTTTGACTTGAACGCTGTTAAAGACTTACAAACTTTTTGGTAATTATTTTGCTTTGTTATGAAGACAAAGTCAGGAGACAAATTTGTTTTGAGAGAAGTGTTCTTTTTTGGAGATATCTCTCAACTGAAAGTTCATCCATCTTTAGAAACAGTTGGTTTTTGGACCTCTGGATTCGAACCAGTTAGGTACAATGAGAAAAAGGTGTATGTGGAAAAAGAAAATAGGGAATATTCTAGAAGATAGTCTTTTTAAAAGTGAGTCAGGCAACTGGAGAAAAATGAACTGGAAAAAAAAAGTACTGCAAAGTTTGTAGTAAACTACATGTAATACATCTATTTTGGTTTCTTTACTTGGCTTTTTAAAAACTTATTTAAACTTTTCTATCCATTCATGTCTCTTTGGTGTTTTGTTTTGTTTTGTTTTTCTTTCTTATGCTGGCACAGAAGTGGCTTTATATTCAACTTCACTTATGACTAAATATCAAAGATATATTACAAAGATTACAGGCTGGCCATTAAAGTGATAGGACTCACACAAGGATCAAAAGCCATCCAGTACCTCAGCTTTTCTGATGGCCTTTCTAGTTACCTTTACCATCATACTAACTTGCATAATGAGAAATCTTGGATGAATGCAGGCTGTGTAAAATCTCTGCAGTAGAATTCAAGAAAAAATTTCCCCCTTCTATTGTTTTATTTGTGCTTGACACATTCCATGAGGTGAGCTAGGGGGAGAACTTGTGTCACAAGTGTCACAAGCATCTGTCCACCTATTCTCCAGCAACTGTCTGGCAGCATTCAGTGGAGTAGCAGTGTGGGCACAAGTAGTTACTATAGAGAAGCTGACCCACTGCATGTTCATAGACTAACATTCCTCTTAAAAAGTGGTTCATTTGCCTGTAGGTTTGGTTTCTGTTCATTCTCTTTTTACTGCATCATAATTTTATTTACTTATTTATTTTAATGTAGAATTCTTCATCAAACCTAAATCTTCAACCTATGTGAAATGTAGAATATGACTAAGACTGACTTGGATAATATCCAGGAAAACCAATTAATATAAATAATGTAAAGCAAGGGAGAAGTGGAACCAAATTGGGGCTAGGCTGATTTTTCACATGGACATTTTCCCTGTAATAAACATAATGCTAGCTGGAAAAACACAAGTTTTGACACTGTTATTAGTCTGTGCTTACTCAGTGTGTAAATCATATTGATGCACATGGTTGATACATCGGGTATGTGGAAAATAAACTGCCCAGTCTCTCTGGGCATAACAGCATACAGACCTCAGTGACATACCATAAAGTTGGTGCTGTTCACTTCAAAAGTAGTAAATCAAAGTGCCACCAGAAGGTGCTGACAAAATTAAGCAACCAAGACTGAATAGAGAACAAAAGCTGTTCTGTATAGATAGCTATTTTATGTTCAGACCTTCTAATATTTAATTTATACTCTTATTTGGCTCTTATGAAATTGCTTTAATTCTATATGGGCAATAGGCTTATAAAGCAATTAACACTACAATTCAAAAGGTCTTTAGTAATGGTATGGAGTTCTGAAAACTAAGCTTCACTAAGAAGTATTGGCTTTGATACCATTAAGAAAATCTTGTGTTCTATCAGAAGAATTCAAGAGATTAATGAATAACAGTTGGTTCATGTTAATTCATATATTTCATAAATAACATCTGAAAAGGTCAAAAATAAATGGGCTTATTATTCACATCTCTTTTAAATACTGTCAGGATAGAATTCCTTTAGTCACTCACAGGGAATAATGTCTCTACCTTTCCTGCAGTTTGAACAACTTGTGATTGGTGTTAGTACATATCCAACATAAAGGTATGAATCTGAAATGCAAACTCTGGAAATGCCTAAATCCATATTGGGGTGGTGTGTCTTGATCGTGTTTATTATTGGTATTCAAAAAGGCAATATGAGAGAATAATGAATTTCAGTTTGGACCTAGATTTTATGGATTAATAATGTCTGTATCTACTTTGCTCTAGAGAAACAAGCCAGGCTTATTTGATATTTGTAAGTCTGCTTAAATATTCCTCAAACCAGAAGCCCACATTCACCTCACATAAATAACACCTTTATCTTCATGGAGAGAACAACCTGAGGAGACACCACTATTCTGCCAGATCTTGCCCTGGCAACTACAACTTTTACATGGAAATGAAAAACAATGAGATGGAAACACCACAATTTAGTTCAACAGAGATAAACCCCACACACTGCTTGGCATGGCTGCTCCAGTAAGCATTGTGTTTCAATGACGTCTGATGTACAACATATCAGAAGATGACCATAAGGGCCAAAACCAGAATGCAAGAAACCTGCTTCAGTAACAGTAACTGCATATCAATCCACTCAAGCCAGAACTGGAAAGCAAAAACATGGTTAAAAAATCCTCGCCATTTTCAACTGAAGCTGCTAAAGATCTTTTCACTCTTCCTGTAGACTTCTTTGAAACACCAAAAGTAGAAACAAACTCTGTCTTGCCTTGAACAAAATAAGAATCTGCTGCTCAACCTCACACCAGCACCTATAGAGCTGGTGTGGGTAAATCCAAGAGTTTCCACCTGTTTGTAGTATTTAAGACCTTCTCCCTAGTGTGCCTCCTCATATGATACTATGCAAATTGGAATTCAGAGGAATATCAAGGGACAGATTCTGCTCATCAGACATAAAGAAAGAGGCCACAAGACAGAGTGATCGTTTCTCATCACAACACATTTGTGTCACTTCTCAGCCTGTTGCCATTGCTTCTGTTCCACCACAATTTTGCCCTATAAGAAGAGTAGTTGATTAAGTGAAAATATAGTATGAGGAAAACACTTGAAAGGAGCTTTTAATGTTAACTATTTGCTAGCTGTCATTTGATAATTAAAAGTACCAGACTCAATTACCTGGAGTTCCTGATGAGGAATAATAATAAAAAAAAAAGCCCAGTCAAAAATACCTCACACTTCCCAAAACCACCTGAAGTCAAAGAACTTGAAAATGACCCTTCACTGTCTTGATGTTCACAGTGTGCTTTTCTGCTGACAAAGAGTCCAGGAGGTTAGTAGAAAGCCAGATATTAATGAGTGACAGTAGTCCAGTGGAAGCATACAAGTAGTTCTATACTGTTTCTCTCCCTGCCTAACAAGAAATGCCAATCACAAGCTCTCTAATCCACCATAGCTTCAGAGAAGGGGTTGATGTAGGTCTAATTCTCCTTCATATTTGATCAGTGATTTTTTTCCTGTATAGTAAAGAAGGAGAATTATTGTCATTTGACCACTTGCTCTAATCAACAGATGAGTTACTTAAGAACTTGAGACTTGCCACTATATAGCAAATTAATGAGTTTGTGCAAGCAACATCGCCACCTGATATAGGCAGAACTATCAGGCTGCAAAGGTGATTTTTACATTGCTATGCTAGATGCTGCCACCCTGAATCCAGAACTGCATTTCTCAAGTCTGCCTAAGATTTACAAAGTATAATGTGATACATTCTGACAAAATAGTATGGGGAAACACTAAAAAAATTAAGAACAGAAAAGTGTTCATTGTGGGTCAAGGATGTGGTGCTCTGGTGTTATCACAGACATAAAAGAATTCAATACCACATCTCACTCTTGTAGGAAAAAATTATAATTGTGAAGCACAATTATCTAGACAATGTTTACTTCTTAAAAGCTGGACATTTTTCTTTTTCATGCCTCCTTGTATGCCTATGCTTTTCAGTGTGCCCTATTCCCATTCACTGAGTCATCCTCTCCCAAGTTATTCTGTATGTGCTTTTATCACTGTTCCAAATTTCCCATGCTCTGCTGGCTTGGGTTTGAGTGGCAGCAAGGAATCTGTAAGCAGGTGTTGTGGAAGTGAAGCGTGCCATTCGGCCAGTACATTAGGTAAAGTAACGTTCCCTTGGGAACTCTAATGCTTACAACTGCATCAGCCCCAACTGTTCCTGCAAGAAGAAGAAGAGGCCAGTCCTGACCTGTTCTGACCAGATGTTTTGGAAATGTGCCCATTTTTAGCAGATATAATAACTGTTAATTTATCAAAAGTGTAATGCATATTAAAAAAAAACAGACTCTTTAGTTACAAACTAGTAATAAAATGCAAGAGAAGAAATTAAGGATATAGAAGCGATTACATTTGAAAGCATAGGACTATATTAAAAACTAGTTTGAGAAAATTTCCAAGATATTCTGCTCTGTGTAATAAATATGATATGACTCGTTTAGACATGAATGCAGAAAAAAAAGATAATTTTTCATTAGCCTATACAAAAATTGTTCATGAATCTGTAGAGACTAAGCATAAGAAAAAGGGCAAGACACATAATGTAAAAAATTATGCTACAATGAAAGGAACTGAGTTACAGCTATTGAGGCTCAATTGGAAACCTTAAACCTTCTGCTCTGAGCTCTGAAAGGAGGGAATTCATATTCCACAGTTCAGAGGAAACTGTGTTCACATTATTTTATTAATATTCTTAAAAATTGCTGAAATGAGGAAGAAACATTTAGAAAAAAGACCCATATATAAAACCCCAAATATTC
>JANHGN010002151.1:68705-88489 GCA_024605025.1 Megaceryle maxima
TATATTATATTCCTAAAAAAATATTTTTTATCATTTTTATTTTGTTTTATATAATATATCCAAACCTCTTTTTCGCCAGCAAATTTTTGTTGCAGTAGACATGTGCATTTCTTTCTCTGTGAACATATGTGCATGTGCACACACATGCACTTGCACACTCTTACAGTTAAGTGTCATTTCCTGAGCAATTATCTGCATGTGTCTAAGCAGGGATAAGTTGGTCTGGCGTAGAATTAACACCCCATTATTCCTGTTTATCTACTTTTTGAAAAACTGTTCCACAGAACTGTGATTAGCTATAGGACATTACAGAGGAGCTCCAATGTTCCTGTTTTTGCTGAATCACCAGTAACATTTCTGCAGTCCCAATGGCCTTTAGAGAATGTTCACGGTTTGACAATACAAAATCTTTTTGCAACTCTTGAAAATCAAGGTGGTTTTTTTTTTCTATTATGATTTAGCAGTTGGTATGGGAGTCATAGCTCCATGATCCATCTCCAATAAAATCAATTTATGAAGTTGTTTTGTCATACTTACCTTTTACTCACAGTTAGACTTAGCATCTGTTACCAACAGTGAAAAAGTCCTCATGGACTGAAGCAATTTATGATTTAAGAACCCGGTTTAAAGATTTTACATTGTTAAATCAGTGACCTGGAATCTCTGAAATTGAAGTGACCAAAGAGACTGGGGGCATCCAGCAACAAGTGTTACTGGATTATAAAATTTTGGCAGCCTTGTATGAGAATATTTGTTCAATCAGCTATAGAATTATGCTGACTAGATCTTTATGGAAAATTTTAATACAGAACATTTTGTTAGAAAAATTATTTCAAGGCAAGTGACCTTTTTTCCCCCTAAGATACATGGATATGATTAGGTTTCCTGTAAAAAAAGAAAATGTTTAAATAAATTATTTTTAGACTTTAGGGCAGATGCTACTTAGTACTGATTGAAACATTCTGCTTCATCCCAAATTTTACAAGTTTGTGTTTTGTTCCAAAAACAATGAACAAATTGAAAGCAATAGAACATTTAAACCAATGCCATATTATAATCTGTCAGCAGACTATGCACAGCTATTTTTAGCATGTGTTGATATAATATAAGAAGAATACAGAAATATCCAAAAGTCTTTGAAAGAAAATTCCTACACTTTCCAAAATAAAGTTTCTAAAATTGCTGTTTTGTTGGTGGATTTTGTTGTTGTTGTTGTTGTTGGTTTTGGTTTTGGGGGTGGGTTTTATGCTTGCTTTGTGGGTTTCTTTTTCAGGAAAAAAAACAAAAAACAACCAACCAAATAACCTATTATAAGAATAACATTTAAATTATTGTTATTTTCCCATAAAGCAGAAATTTATAATTTGGGTCAGTTTAGACATCCATCCATATTAAATTTGGACTTTATCTCAGTATTCTCAGGGCTGTTATTAGAAGCAGACAAAGTAGAGTCAAGAATAAGGCTATCTCATTGTTCCCTATTGTCTTATTCTTGTGTTTTCACAAAGAAATAAAAGAAGTAATTCAAAGGATGTTTTAAAACCAAGGAACGCTACCAACCCTATTTCAACGCACCCTTGTCCCCCAGTTGAAGGGAAAACACAAAGTAGCAGTAAATCTTTATCAAGGTAAGGAGCAAGATTACTGACCAATTCAAGTGCTAAACCCACTGAGGGGGAGGTTGTTATCATCTGTGGATATTGTTTTTGTGTCTCCACCCACAACAAGCTATCTAGTTAACTGAGTTGCCAGTACAAAGCCAAACAGCTATAAAACAGCTGTACACAGCTGTATAGATTCCTCTTGCAGAGCCATCTGCAGATTTTGCCACAAATCCAGTGTTGTCTTCCAGAGGTTTGGATGCCCTGGGGAAACAGGAATTTCTATGCCTCCAAGAACAAGTTTACCTAGTCAGGCACGGACCATTGTTTTGTCACCAAGATATTGCTGTCCTCCATGCCTGACTGTCTTACACACATCAATTGATTTCTTCAGCACCATAGAGGGATATATTTTGTCTTGAAAATCCCAAGAAATTTAGGAGCATTTACATCTTTTCTATTCTTTCATTTGTCATTGAAATGTTTTCCCAATACTGCTAATATTTTGGAGAATATGGGTTGTCAGAGATAAGAATTCTGGGTCAAAAGCCTTCCACTTCTCACTCACTTGGAAACAAGAGACTGAGAGTCTTATCCATTTATGCTGCTATTATCATTTTGGCTAGAATTTTCAAAAGTGCCCTCCCCTACAACTTCTTTTGCAAAAGATGCTAACATGGCTCTTAACCATAATCTTCCTGTCAGCCAGGATGACAAATCTGCACCAACCACGAGACCCACTGATAACAACAGAAACAACAGCATCCCATTATCTAGATCACAAATGTGTACCCTGTCTTGCAAATTGGTCATGGATTTGTCATCTAAGAGGAAAATTCACTCACTTGCCTTTTGCCATAAGAGCAATGACTATGAATTGAATCATCTAATCTTGGAAAAGAATGTGGAAAGGACTTCCTAAGATTGTGTAACTTTTCCTCATGGCTCAAGGCAGGATCAGTGCAGTGTCTCACAGTTGCTTATTGAACTTCTGAAATGGTGACAGTTCCAGTCTGCTCATTTGCTTGCAGCAGAAGAAAGCATTGTGTAGTTCTTTTTTGTTGTTGTTGTCCTGGTGGTACTGATTTCAAATTTTATATAATTCCTTATTTAAAACCTAAAGTCAATCTGTGATTATCTGTCATTGGAGAATGGACAATTTGCATTTTATTTCAGTGGTTACCTATACATTATTATTGTTACTAATGGGAGTGTGGGGAAAGGGTTAATGTTTATATTCCGTTAAGAATTTGTATATTGTACTTCATATACTTTATATCACATCACAATTAAAACAGAGATGGGACCATTAGCTTCATTTTTTCTTAAACATCTTATAGGTATTTTTGTGAACCACATGTGTGAAGGCAAAACTTCTAAAATTGTGTATAGCTCTTAATTTCATAAAATTGTAATAGTTGGATGCAGTACTGTTCCATGTTTGTACATGGAACACAGGCTTTAAAAACCATTTCTCCATACATTGATGAACTTCTCAACTACTCATTCCAAGCATTTATAGGGATTAAACATTTTTGAGATCATAGCCTACAAATAATTTTCTGAAGTACATTTTAAAAATATTCATAATGATTAGGCCATAAATAGATGTATTACTAACATTCATTGGTCCCTGGATCAACAGCTCACCCGGGAAAAGAGTAAAGAAACATGAAAGCTGATTCAAGAAAGTTGAGGGAGGAGGGGGGGAAACTTAATGAAGATCTAGTGCAGTCAAAGATGTTACAAGGATAAAAATCACCTAATTAAGGGATAATCTCTTTTATTTTATAGTATTGGAGCAATAAATGATTTCAGAGATTGAGTAATCAACAAAGCTAAAATGGGGTCTTTAAACAATCTTCAAACTTGTTTAGAATGCTTGTGACAAAGAAGGCAGGATTATTCCAAATTCTCTGGTGATGTAAATAAACCCAACTCAATTGATGTTGTTGGAACTGCAACATCTATGTCAGCACATATTTTAACCTAGTTTTCTTTCCTCTCTTGTCAGGGAACTTACTTATTTTATAGTGCCATCTTGGTGATTGCATGCTGGTTAGTCAAGAGGCTGGCAGAGGAGGAACTGAAGTGGTGCAGTAATCAGATACTGAGTGAAATCCCAGCCCCACTGAGTCCACAGAAAAACTTCAGAGGCTAGTTTCCTCACACTAGATGCACAGGATTGGTTGGACTATTTGTGAAGGATGAAGTTCATACCTAAGTGCTTAAAGATACCCTTTTAAATTAGTAATAGAGACCTGATATTCCAGTAGGGAGAAGTATTCACATATCCAATTTGAATCCAAAATACCTATTACAGTTTGAAAATCAGTTATATCTTTATTTTAAGAAACATCATCAAGAGATCCAGGATTCAAAATGCTGGCGTCTGCCTTCCTGGGTCACCTGACTGCTACAGGCTTGTAGTACTGTGGGAAACAATGTTATTATACAGAATATTCCTTCCATTCAGTGATAAAAACAATGGGATTCCCTCTTTCCTTTCTTAGTGGCACATGCTGAAAAATTAAATAGCCCTCCAATCAGGTCTCTGAATCCAAAGTTGGCAGCTTCAGTCTGTTTCTAGTTACTGCCATTCAGAGTTGTATGTGATTTTTTTTCTTTCTTTTCCCAGCTAAGCTAGACTGTTGTTTTGTTTTTGTTTTTGTTTTTTTTAATCATTGAGGACATAATTACGCTGAGCAGGGCCTTACTCTGAGTGTAGTGCTATTGACATTTTCCCAGCATGCTTAGTGCTGACATATTTGTCCTATAGATGATTAGAGACTATTCTATTAGACTGTCATATCCTATTTAAAGAAGGGGTCATTTTTTTTTAATCATCTTCACTATATAAAGAGACATCCTCTGACTTAAATAGTAGAAAAAGAACATAGTTTAGACAAAGACAACACTGTTGTTGTAAAGAGTTCATAAAGATGAAAGTTTGGGACTAAAATTCTCTGTTTGTGAGCCAGAGAGTGAAAAGGCAAAGCTTGCATTCTGTCTCCTGCTCAGTGTGCATTTACTTTAAACATAACTTCAAGGTAGAGACTCAACTCTTCTGGAAAGAGTAAAGAAATTTTCTTTGTGTATTGCTTTAAAGTTAGGCTTCCTTTAAGCAGGCACTGATACAGGTTCCAAATGTTGTGTGTAACTGATGTTGAGTAAGGTCTATGTGAGTCTTAGCTGCGATCAGCAAATTCATTTAAGCACTCAGGTTAGTACTAAATTCAGGCATTAATAGAGGAAAATACACTCCCAGAGACTCATTTCTTTGAACAAATGAGTTAGCCAAGTAAACAGCATTTTGGCTCTTCACTTTTTACATGAAAACAGGACTAATATTCGGGAAGAATTTAATTAAAAATCTAGCTATTCCCTTGTCCCGTGCCTGTGTGCATACTAGGATTACATAAGCGATTTTTTGTTGTTGTTTTTTTTGTTGTTTGTTTGTTTGTTTGTTTTATCATGCAGAAGTGCTGTACTGTTGTGCTGATAACCACTACCTTTTACATTAGTTGAACACTTTCTGGTAATGCCACACATCAGGATATTCACACAGAAATAGTGGAGGAATCTTGTACTGATGCATTAATAGGGATGTGGAACTATAGTTATGGTCCATGATTAAAATTACAAACAAGTTCCTTCATAAACTCTTATTTGACCTCTCTTTATTTCAAATAAACTCTTTAACTTTGGTTGGAGTATTATTTTGGTCTGAAATATTGCCAGGCTTATGCAGAAGGCACCCTGTTGGAGATAAGCAGTGTGAAGAAAGTAAGTTATGGCTTGAAGTTATAGTTTGTCAGAAATACCTTGGTTTGGATTTACCAATCAATATCAAACATTCTTTTGAGGTTCCTATCACTCTGTGGTGGTACAGACCCCCCTGCCCTGGGAGGCTCTGCAAAGATGCTTACTCCAGGCTGTACTAAGAGAAGCTCCTGTGCTGCATTACAACTGGTACCGTTGTTCTTGGTGAGATACTGCTGAGGCCTGAGGAGAGCAGGAGGAGTGTGGGAACTTGGTAGGCCCTGGTTTCCAGTACACTTTGTCTTTGTGTATGGCCTCCTGAAACCAAAACCAATTTTGGTTCCTGATGTATTTTGACCTTGTGCGACACCTGGAACCAAAAACAATCTCCTGGTGAGGCTTGGAGAATAAGTCAGTGAGAGAGTGGCTGGGCCTCTCCCCAACCATATCCATCCCTCCTGAATACTCTGAATAGAGGGGGCCAAGGAGGGACCACACACACACAAACACCCTGGGAGATTTTTTGGTTGCAGCAGAAAATACCAGCCTAGTTTTGCCCAAAGTCAATCATCTCATGACCCTATAAATCTGATCTTACGTGATGTCCATTGGAGCTCTCCAGGATCTCAGCAGGACTGAGTCTCACACCTACCCCTGAGCTGGGACACCTCTCAGGCTACACCATCCGTCTAATAAGATTGACAAAGGGACATACACTGTCCATCTGCTACAACCAGTGAAGGGAGATACATTATCCATCTGCTAAGACCGATGAAGGGATATGTGAACATTTCTGATCTACAGGACTTTTTACAAAAAAAAGTCCCGTAGATCACAGGCTGACAAATGTATTTTCAATCCACAGAATATTTCCATCTTATTCACAGGTTAGCCTCTATGTGTATATATACATAGCCACATGTGTATGTGTGTGTGATTCACTTCTTAGATCTTATAGAAATTATTACATTTATCATAATCAAATGTTTATTCTGTTTAGTATTGATGTATCAGTGTTAATGAATTGCTACTATCATTTACCTTAAGGTACTGCGTTACACTAAGCATTATGCAATCTTCAACACCTTGTATTCTATTCTTTCCCCATGTCCTTAGACATAAACCGTTGACCATGTCTGGGACTAGGGGTAGATCTCAGTTGATTCTCTGAAGGAATTTGGAGGGAAAAGAGTTCTATTCTGAACCTTATGACTGGATGGGAGGGCATCCCTTATCCCCTTCCTTCTGCCCCATTCACAATCCCCCCCACTCAAAAACAAATTATTACCCTCAGCCCAAAATAATTTTGCTGCTTATAGGTTCATTAGTACAAATATTATAATTATATTGCTTTCATTAGTTGCATACAAGTTTACTCATATTCACACTGTTTTAGTTACATACACTTATCTTTGATTAATTGCCTTGTAGTAAGTAATGTAGTGACCTTGCCATCAATCGAATCTGTTTAACTTAGTTGATTCTTTGCTATATTTTACTAATTAGCTAAATCATTACTCTTGCTTAATAAATTGTAGTGCTGCTTTTATCTGAGTGAAGTGCATTCCACTAATTTTTTTGGCAAATAGAGCCTTGATCAGGGCTCTGTAAAAAGTAACAAGGAAGAGCATCTTTGTACATTTTCACACCCCTGTGACATTGACTTTATAAAGTACATTCAAAACTCTGAGAACTGTTACGGCACAAAAAGTGACTTGTGTGCATTATTTAACAAATTTGCTACAATGATATTCTTAAACTCCACCTCAAAGAAAGAAGCAAGAAACAATGAGGCACAGGGTCCCTTTGTCACAGGGTTCCTTTGGCTTACACTTGCAGAAGGCAAAGGTAGAAGAGTGCATGCGTTGGGTGGGAAGGAAATGTGGACACAAGGACACTGAGAATTCCAGGGAGTAATCATTCCAAGAAACTTCAGCTCTTCCACCAGAATTTAACAGTTATCTATAATGGAGGTTTCAACTTGTGAGGAAGTTAAAACACCTAATACAATATGATTTTTTTGCTTGTTTCCTTGGATATTGAGAAAGTGTGAGGCAAGCATGGCTCTATTTTCTTTCCTTTAAGCTAATGGAGCATTTGCCTGGCTTTTTAGAGTTAGATAATCAAAAGAGATAGAGCCTTGAAATAGGAAACTGAGGCACGGACAAACATTTTGAGCTAAACCATATTTTTTTCTTACTATTAAAGTCATTATGCAGAAGGGAAGTTCCTGTGTCTCAACACATGGCTTTTAAGCAAGTAAAGAATGTTATAGCATGTGCACTAAAGAACAATTTAATTAAAAGGATACCCTTAAGCATTTTAAAATACAGAAGCACTCTTTTAAGGGATAAAACTGCCAAAACAAACAAATAGAAGCAACTACAGATTTGGCAGTGAATCAGTGAAATTTCCTGCAAAAATGTTATAATTCTTTTTTTGTGTGCAGTGTTATCTCTAAGTATCAGCAACAGTGAATGATCTTAGGCATGCAAAAACTAGGCATCATGGACTGTCAAAATTGAAAGTAGTCCATACTAAGAGCATTTATTTTCACAATCTTGTGTGAGCTTGGTCTGTTAAATTAGCTTTTGACCACAGACAAAGACCAAAGTTTCTGGTAATTTTAGGAAGATGGATATGGACAACCATTAAAAGAAAGGCAAAGAAACTTACAGTTTTCTTTGGAAATTGTGGACCTATGTAAGCTGTGAAGTCTCCATAACAGATGACTGAGAAGCCCAGAAGTGTAATTCAGGTGTGCCTGGCCCTCTGGTAAATGTCTAATTGGTCAAATTGTCCAGGACATAATCATGACCATATTGGATTCTGTGGAAATAATCTACTGAGTTCAAAAAAGTCAAAATTGCACTATACTTGTGAATGTTAGATCTTTGGAAATAAACAGCTCTTTGGCATAGCATTTTTTCCTTTTTTTTCTTTTTTTTTTTTTTTTTTTTTTAATGGAAGAACCATTATTTTTTAACGGCGTTAACAAATCCAAGGGCAGTAAGTTTCACTTGTTTGGCAACTTTAGCTCTTACTGCATATTTTACTTAGAAACACAAACTCCTGCAGACCTTTCCAACAAGTCTTTTAATCCCTCTGCTCCCTCCACTGGCTTCTCACAGAACTCTGTATCCATCTGAAGGCCTTTATTCACAAAGTCTTGGATCATATTATTAAAAGAACAGTGAAATACCGGTCTCCAGACTGCCCTTGGCAACTTCATGCCCCTGGCCCCTGGCTGACTGGGTTTCTCCATGAGGAGAATGTTCAGTTGTCATTTGTACAGAATAGGGAACTTCTCACAAATCTAGTGCAAACTGGCCCAAAGTGTTGGAACAAACTTCAGCTTGTCTGTGTATCTTCCTATCTAAACACAAGAAGGCTGTCATTAACCTTACCTATTGTAACCCATGCATGCAGACACACACAAAGCAATCCTTTCGTGGATGTAAGGTTAACAAATATAAAACAATGCACTCAACTTCAGAAATAACTCATCTGGCAAGAAGAAGATAGGCAAACAAGTGGCATATGTTAGTGTTCTTTAGCATACTATTGTAAAACACAAGTATAGTAAGTATATTACAAATGGGTAATTAAGATGAAACAAGTGCTTGCACAGAAGAGAGTAAGGGAAGACCAGGTGGAAGGAGGTCAGTCAGCTGGTCTCTCCTCCTGCTCAGAGACAGGATGAATGGAAAGTGCAAATATAGATGAATGAACATTTCTACAGTAGGCCCAATTCTAACCACAGTGAAGTAAAAATTTCCAGTTCATCATCCTTCCTGAAAAATCTCTTTTTGAATGCCCTTCCTCTTCCAAACACATGTATGATGATCAGTAATTAAACATATTTTGTCAACCATCAAAATGAAGTTTTAGTATGCCACTCCACACAGAAAATGTTCATCACTGTAGACATAAATCAGCTTTACTCCATCAAACAATAGGCTCAGAGACTGGCCAAAAAGACCCACAACAAAATTCGCTTTGAGAGTGCTGACCAGGGTAAGTATTCTGCTTTGTCTCAATGGAAACTGGCAGTGCTGTGAGCTCCAGAGGCCACTGGTTCTAATCGAGCTTGTCTCAATAGTTTCCTCCTCCTTGTCAGCAGCTGGACAAAAGCAGAATTAATGCCTAAGCCCATCTGTACTAGTTCAGTACTGGGAAGAGGAGTTTCCATGAAGCCATGAGATAGACCTTCAGGAGTAGGCAGGATGCTATAACAGACAGAGTACTGAAGGCAAAAAACAGAGACCTGGGGTCAGGAAAGGAGCTGTTTTTGTGGCAACAGGCCTGAATGAAGTCATGTCTTAGGAAAGGATTTTACGTGTAGCCTTGCTGGTTTTGTCATGTCTACTTAAAGTGAAAAGAACTGGTATAATTATGGTGTGCCAACAATAGTAAAATTCTTAACCCTTGGTCCATGCTTATATAGGCCCAAATCCCATATAGATTTCAACATATGCTTAGACTGGCACATGTAAAATATCTCATTTAATTAAAAGGTTTCATTGACAGAGCCTGTAGTTAAAAGCATATGTATGTCTGTAAAGACTCACAGTAATATGTTCTTAGGACAAGAGCTGTCCCTCACACCATGCCTGTACAGTACCTAGCCCAGGGAGGCATATCATTACTGTGTAATAATAGTAATGATGTACTAGAGCAGGAATTGCTCCGAGTTTGCCTTCCAGTAAGAAACTGACCCCATCTCAAGTTCCCAGCATTATCATACATCAATGGAATGAGATTATTGTTTCCTCTAATTTGAAAGTTGGTGGTAGGGCCCAAATGCCCCTAATTCAAGTTCATTGTGATAGGTGCTGCATAGCAAAGAATTATTTTTGTTTCTTTTCCAAAGAATTAATTATCACTGTTGGTGGCACAGGCATTAACCACTACCATCAGCTGAAAAGTTTATTATGGATTGCTTCTTGAAATGCAACTTAACTTTTATTGGAAGTTTAAAGATAAATAAAAACAGCTGGAGGGGAAAATACTATTAAATACTCTGATGAGCCCCATAATGTTCCACTTAAAGAAAAAATTCCTCTTGTTTCATTTTAAGGACTGTTGTCTGCTGTGTTAAAGTTAGCTTTTCTTTCATGTGGGACAAGTGAAGCTGAAAAGGGAATTTACTTAAAAACTGTATATTGAAATTGCTGCTTAAAGCTTATGGTCAGTGAAGTTCCAAGAATATTTCACTGTTTCTGTAATACATGGTCCTTCAACTTATGCTTCCTCTATAACTTCTACGTAGCTTTCTAATTAGACTTCTTTTAAAACATTTTAATTGTTTGCTTTCTGTGGACAGACAGAATGCCAAATGTTCAGAATCCTCTCAGCTTTGAAAGTGACACTGCTCCATTCTGAGGTCTGGATTTAAATTGCTAACAGGAGATAAGCTCACATACACAAATAAAGGCTGGCTGAGACCACTCATGGGATAAGAGTATAAGAAACAGCTCATGCCAGCACACCCCATATTTTCTGCACCCTGCAACAGGGCCACATTTCTGGCTGCAAGAACAGCTGCCTTGAATTGAGGAACCACCCAAAGAGTCTAGAAACAAAGAAACTCAAATGAAGTTAGTTGGAAGGAACACTCAGATGGGAAGCGGGTTTACAGGGTACAGAGTTGGTGTGTATCTATGCAAGCTCTAGTAAAGCATCATTCGGGTGGAATAGTATTTGTTAAACTCTTTAGGTTCTTATAGAGTGTTTTTCACTGTCACATCTGAACGCTTCTATGTAATTCATCGAGTGTTATGAAATGTTCAGTTTTCCTAAAGACCAGACTTGCTTCATATGCAGACAGCAAGCCCAAGAGACCAGCTTCTGGTGTGGCCAAAGTATGCAGACTGGAGCATGTGTGACCCCACAGGCTGGGTCATGCTATTAAGCATGCTTAGATAGGCTGCATCCAAACTAGTGGTGGGTCAGCAGAAGATGGGATGTCACACTTACAGTTGACTTGATGTGTCACTTCAGGAAAAATTCAAACCACCTCCCAGGAAGGGCAAAAATATCTCATGGTGAAATGTAACAGAAGCCCAAAGGATAATGAAGCTGTACATATCCTCACTTCCCACTCAAAGCAAAAGCCTCACTCTTTGAGCCTTGAAGGTTGTTTTAATTTCAAAAGCTGCCCTGATTCTCAGAGTAATTACTAGCTTCAACTGGAAGAAGTTTTTGTTGATTCATAACATTGCCTCTATGCATTTCCTCAATAAAGACAAAATTGAAACTGGTTTGGCTAACTAAAACAAGCATGGATTTTTCATCTTTCTTTGGGTGACTGTGTGTTTGAAAGAACTCAGGTGGATTTCATATATGTGTGGTACATTTGCTTCTTTACAGAAGACTCATTACTCTTGACAATAAGAGTTCAAGATTTCAGGCTGTACAGAATTCCACTGGAAGTAAGCACACTGAAGTTTGGTGCCAGTGTCCTTGTGACTGGAGGACACAGAAATCCTGGATCCATGTGGTTTAAGAAGGCTTCCCAGACTAGTGTGATCTTTTATGACAGAGAGCTATGACAACTTATTACAGATACTTGTCTTCTCTTCTGGTGCAGGCTACAGGCACTCAGGGATGACAAAAAAACCCAACTTACTGTGCTAGTTGGAGTTAGAAATTTAGGTGGCAGCTGAGAAAAGGGTTAGCTGGCTGAAATGCAGCCTCCCACCACAGGCCTTGGGTAGTTTGCTACATCTATTAGTCTTCTGGGAAGTTCAGATACATGACCATCCCAAGCAGCATTAAATGGGGTTTTATCTTGGCAGAAATAAGTAGAAAGAACACAGTAGAGAGCAGACAGTTCTGATTAAAATAAAAATAAAAATAAAAATCTTTGCTTTATTTTATTTGTTATTGGTTTTGTTTTACCAGTAATTTGCCTGAATGACTATCTTATTTCCATTTTTGGATATGCAGGGTTTACTGGAAGATTTCTATAACTTGTTTAGTACAATATATATACTTACAGTCTTGGGTCTTTTCCCCTGAAGATGTCCTGTGTTCAGCTTTCAGAAAACATATACTATTATTATAAATTAAATACTTCTACTAAATTTCCTGTAAAGTCTGTGCAAAAATGAAACTTTCCAGTTTTAAGAATCTTCACCAGTATTTCTGCAAAGCATTAATTTTTACAAGTGTTTTATTGAAACTTATATCACATGCCTCAACAGTGTCTATATGATCATTATGCTTTTTTTTTTCTTTTATGCAATTCCTTGAAGCTCAGATTTTTTAAGGGTCTGCTATAGGTGAATAATAGCAGCAATATAAAATCTCTTCTGTTGGGATTAAATTTCAAAGCCTTTGAAATCATATGGCAAATGTCAATATTTTTGGTGGGGAAATGAGGAGGGGATTGATGCCAAGCTGGTAAGGACCTTGAATAAAATCCTAGTTTTATAGAAGTGAATGCAGGTTTTCCCCTGGCTTTCTAGATTCCAGAACTGAATTCTAATCACTATCATTGTACCTTATATACAATGAGATGAGGTCTGAGTTTAATTGCATGATAAAATTGTCATAATATAAGGTTATTTAAAAAGTATATTTGCAACAATATTCATATTAGGGAGAGTTTACAAGTTTATTCTCCTCCTTATATCTGTGACACCACAGAAGAACAATGACAGTTTTCTCAAACCACCAAAAGGTAGCTGGGGACAGAATAGCACCAGGGCTCCACTGCAGCAAAATCAGGAATTATGAATATGACAAGACAGAGGGAAGGAATATAAAATGTCTCTGACTAGAATTGGAAGATATAATTTCCTTATGCATTGAGAAGCACAGGAGGAGTGAGCCTCCTGAAGGACATTGGCTTCAATAGACTTCAGTGAAAGTTTAGCTTGAATAAAGAGTTCAAGACTGGGCCTTGTTCTCAAAAGGAAGAGAGGAGTATAAATGTGTGTCCCCATTAGATGCACTGTACACAAAGAGGAGTAAGAGTTATAACAGTAGCATGCTCTCCTCCTCTCTCAGCTGTGTGATCAGAGAGGTCAGAACCTCCCTGTTTGCTGTGAACAATGCCTTGGAGCATCAGTCAGGAATCTGTCACTCCAGAGCCACATGCTGCTCTTTGGAAGCAAAAACCTTCCAGCCCCTGGCATCAGAGCACTTGGGCAAGAAGTTCAGGGGGTGAGGGGGAAGGAAGGAAAAATGGAAAAGAAATAAAAAGACAGAAAGAGAAAGAAAGGAAGACATGCAGTCACCATTTTTAGTAGTGATACATTACATCCTTTCTTTGGTATCATCTTCTATAGAAACTGAAGTTCTTCAAAATAAAGATAATAACCAAGTGGAACTGATCACAAACAACATTTTGTTCCTCTGTCTAAAGTGCACATGTTTTCAATTCACTCGATAGCTGTGATTGATGTAACCAAAGAAACATGTTCAGAATACTACCCTTTAAAAAAAAAATCACTTGGCAGCAAAATGCATTTTTGTAGCTGGTTCTTCAGTGAGAGTCAAGTAAATGGTGTGTTTCATCACTGTTTTCAGCTGTGAATCCTTTAAGATCATTGAGGCATTCTCAGAAGTTGGGTGAAGAGAATGGAGAAAAAAGGGCTAGACCAAAGGAGCTTTAAGACACCTGGGTTCCCCTCTGAGCCATTCATCATACTGTAATGGAGAGATCACAGTCAGGTACTGTTACAAAAGCCAAGTTCTTGCCTTTAGTTTGGAGGGTGGATGGCCTTATTCAATGGATTTATGTAGCTTAAAGAAGACCAGAACTGGCCCTGAGAGACTGAACTGTGCACAGACCTTCTTGCTCGTGGCAGCAAGCCAGTCACAGTGAACAGAGAGAAGTGTTATTTACCATATTTGAATCATGATTTGGTTTCCAGCACTCACTTCATCCAAAGTTGGGGGGTGGTCAGGTGTTAATTGTTGGTGCCAGCTGATTTCAAAGAAATTTAAAAAAATTAAATGGCTAGACAGACATTTGGCAACAAAGGTCGTCGACTTTCAGTTGCCTCAGAGAAAGATGCATCTGCTTTGTTTGACTGCCAATAGATAAGGTGCATATGAAATTCCCCTTGCAAATTAGCAAGATAAAAGTGATTCTTGTCTCCTTGGATTGATCGTTTTTCCAGTGTTTTAATCATTTTGAAGGCACAGCCCTGTTTTGGAATTGGTGGGGAATTGTGTTGCCCAGGGGAAAGCCCCATGAAAAATTTCTACACCTTCCTTCCTGGGTGAGAGTCCAGGCTGATTTCTTGTGCCTGCCTCCTGCATTTCATCTGCAGAATAACCGATAGTCCAAAGACAGACAGGTGAAATGGCATCTGTATCACTGGAAATTAAGGGACTGAATTTTGATCCTGGTTAGGAGCAACTTTTATCATCATCTTCCCTTCTAAGGCCACACTCTGCTCCAAATCCCAGCAAGATGTCAGGACATGTTCTGGCCATAAGATACGTGAAAGTGTTACCTGTAAAACAAGTGTAAGGACTGGAAAGAGAAAATACAGTTCATAGTCACTGAACACTGTCAGGAAAGGGAGTGTTGCAAGGCACAGTCTAAAGGAGAGAGAGATCTATATGCAGCGTGTAAGGCCAAATTTATCTGAAGATTGTCCTTAATTTGCCAATCATTTTTGGCACAATTGGTTCTAGCTAAGATGACTATAACTCTGAGTTAAAAAATGATTTGCAATTGAAATATGATAAAATAGTTTGTTAATGCCATGGAAAGTGGTCTGCTAATGTTATTTATTTCAAGTCTGAAGTTTCTCACGAAAGAAAGAAAGAAAGAGAGAAAGAAGGAAGAAGGAGAGAAGGCTTTTTTTTTTTTTTTTAATGTGTTTGCCTTCACGGCTTTGGAGTGCTCACTAATTCCATCTGTCCACAACAGAGCCATCGGAACGGCGAGAAAAAGCATTTCCATATGTGCAAATTAGCATCCAGCCTCTCTTAATCTGTGCAGTGCTCCTCTGAAGTAGATGGTGCGGATGGCTGCCAAACCCACTAATGGCATTCAAATAAAGGACTTTATTGGCTTTAACTGCCACTTTTTCTTTTTTTTTTTTCTTTTCCTTAAGATAGAGAATGCATTCCCCCTCTTATTTTATTTTTGTTCTGATATTTTCACTTTGTACTTTTACCATCGAACAAAAAGAAGGCTCTGTGCTGCTCTTTAATGGGATCCTTTTTCTCCTACAGATGCGTTCTTTTACTTTCTAAAGAAATCTCACCATTAGTTATTATACTATAATCAACACCTAAAGCATATCATTCCAACTCTCAGCCAGCTTGTATTTCCCAAGGAAGTTCTTCCTCTTTTCTTTGCTTTTCAACAGCAGAGACAGGGCTGAGATGAGATACATCTTGCTTGGGATCCTGCCTGCACTGTGAGTTCATATGAAAAGGAATCTGTTTGTTTGCTTGTTTGCTTGCTTCTCAAATTGTTTTTCAAGGTCTGGCACATTCACAGCTGCAGCTGAGGACAAGTAGATGTGCCAGCAGTATTCTACTCAGGGTCACTGTCCCAACGGGTGACTCTGCTCCCAGCAAAGGCTACCATTTGGTGTATGTTTTGAATTTTGAACCTCTTGATTCTTTTAATAGAAAACAAAGTTGATGATTTAAGCCTAAGAAAAATGTAGGCCTTATAGCAAAAGTATCCCTCCCATTAAACTAAATCAATCTTTATTTTCTCCCTACTATTTCACCCACCCTCTTTATCCTACTTCTGGCAAGGGTTAGGTAACCATACCTGAGGCCTTCATGATCTCAGATCTTTCTGAAAATACCATGGTTGCTAATCTTGACTTGACTAGAGTTGCCAGCAATAAAACCACAGTCTCTAGTGTGTAGCAGACTCCATATGTTAGCCCCCTAGTCTGCTAAGTCACCACGCCAGCCTAAATTTGAAACATTTCTAAAGTGTTATACAATGTTGTAATAATGTTTTTACAAAACAAAGGCTGAGTTACTGGAAGCCATATTCATCCAATCAGTGTCTTATTGAAAAAGGAATCTTGATGGTAGCAGTGGTGACACAAGCTATAAAAAATAATTTAAAAAATCTTTAAAAGGAGAGCACTGACTTATTAGGAAGTGGAAGTTGGAAGAACGGCTGCAGAAAAAGAAAGTAAGTCTCGGTTGAATGTTATCTCACTTTCCTGAGGAAGAGTACACCCAAAAAACCTCAAGCTGAGAACACAGTTGACTTAATTAAAAAGTTCCTAATTGCTAAAATGCTGCTTATAAAAACAAGAATGGACACTGCTAGCTACAGACTGAGCAGTGTCTGCCCAAACAGAAAACCTTCTACATAAACAGAACTTTCTCAAAATATCACTGCTGCTTGTTGCAGAATTTTTCCCATGTCAGAAAAAAGCACCAGCAAAACAAACTGATTACAGACTGACTCTGCACCCCAAATTTTGGATATTCAGAAAGGATGGATCTAACTTGTTTTCTGCAAATTTCTAATCCTACAAATATTTAAGCAAGTATTTACCATTGCTACTTGCATGTTCTTCCCTAGTGATGTTAGGTACTTACACATGAAAACAGTAGAAAAACAAGAACTCATGTATTATATAAATCTATAATCATCACATTATTTTTTAACTCATATGTATATCTTTGGAGAACAAAAACAATGTCACGATTGGCATTCACAAATCACAAATGGCAGTCGCAATGCCAACCATGAGATTGAAAGATCACCACACTAAGTACCAATAAGATAATTAGAGATTGCATATAATTAAATAAGCTTTATATTAATTTTATATTTAATTCAAATACTTTTATGAATAAATGATTTGTTGACCGTGTTTACTACCCATGGGCTGTTTTTCTCTGTTTTACTCAAAGAATAGGTTTTATGTTCAACGGTCATAGTGCTTATTTAGAAAAACTAGTTTTCCAGAGGCTTTCTCAAATACTTCTAGAACACATTTATCAATATTTATTTTCCAGAAATGTCTGCACTAGAAATTAGATTTTTATTAATAGATTGTACAAGAAAACTAATTATTTAAAAGAGCCCCAGGCACCATTTTGCTGGGCATTATACACAGGTTGACTAAAATACAGTTTTGATTTAAAAGGATTACAGTTTTAGCTGTCAAGACAGTCAAAGAGCTAACAAACATTCTGTAAGCTATGGTTCAGTAATCAGGACAAAAAAACAATTCCTTGTGATTTCAGTAGTGATTTCACTACTGAGCAATCGAGCACGCAATGATAATACCAAGGCTCACTTTAAGTAAATGATGCTTAAATGCAGGGGGAAAAATTATTAGATTATCTCACTTGTTATGAATGACTCATTAATCTCTATTTGCATTTCCTATGGAAAAGAACCTTAACTACCTGATCTGCATGTGCAAATAATAATTATTAAATAGTGAAAGTAGTGTAATTATTAAATAATGCAACAATATCAATCATTACTCCTATTAATAATAAATCATAATAAGTATCTTAGAACTATGCATGTCCCTAGCTGCAATATTCAAACAGATCTGAAACATCTGCCTGGATTTGGATTTGGGGTTCATACCATATTAGTCACTGAGTTCAAAATACACAGTTCAAAATATGTATTCTTTGGCATTTTGGATTTTAACTCCCATTCCACATTTATTCTTCCCCTGGTCCATAACTACCTCTGAAACAGAGGATAAAAACTCTGCTTAGAAAACACAGAGATCCAAATTGTCTCTCCTTTATCGTCAGTGTAATTGAGTAAACGAGGTGTTATGATCCTCATTTTACACCTAAGGAGATGAAGGCTAAGAGAACTAACAACAAGAAAGCCACTGACAGAACCAGTATGGAGTCTCAGATTCTCTTTTTTTTTTTTTTCTGCTTTTTTTTGCCTACATATGTTTATCTGACAATGTAACTCAGTATGAAATGTTATCTTCATAATAGTTATATGAAATTATTTTGTTTCCAGGAAAAAAGATTATTCATAATGACAAGACATTAATTCAGACATATTCAATCATATATGCTTTATAGACTATCTTTATGAAGGATCAGAAGATAATGCATAAATTTGGTATAGTTAGACTATGATGTTAACATGTTGTCTAAGTACATTCTAAAAGCATGATCTAAGAAGGTTTTGAGACCAAAAATAGTGCTTTAAAACAATTAGAAAAAACACTGAATTGAAACAGTTTAAAATATTTTGAAAATTCAGTCTTTCTTTTGTAAAATCTGTTTACTTATTATTTAAATTTGATGATAGTTTTGTCTGATAGTCTTGTAAAGTTGTCAAGAGTCAGGGCAAGAGTCAATGAAGGAGAAGAGAAGAAAATATAACTTCTACTTTTATACTAATAAATATACTTTCCCATGGTTCCTTTTCTGCTTTACAAAAACATCCTCTCTTCTGACATAACACCCACACAGACTGATGTAGAGACATTTTCTACAGAGCACAAGTCAAACGAAAAAAACAATTTCAGAACTTAACCTGTGCATGGGTAGCAACACAAGAGGTTTTTCTTGTTTGAAATGAAACTTAATTGTCATAACTTTGGTTCTTCTCCCAAATGATGCTGATATAAATTTTATCAACACTTGTGTTTCTGCAACATGCACATCCAGACACATGCACGCTGACATACACAGACATTCATGCATAGATGAACAATGGCAGCAAGAAAAGAAAAAGAATATATAAATAAAAAATATATAAAAATTGCAACTCTCATTTTAAATCCAAGTCTTTTTGACTCCAGTGGAGCTGGGCTAATTTACACCAGCTGAGAATCTGCTCTTGTATTTATTTTAGAAAAGATGCAATTTTATCCTAACAAGCAGTTTGCAAGGCCTACTTGATTGATTTAGTTGACTCTGGCTTTATTACAGCTTAATGTGTTCACATCACTATTGTTAAAGTTGTTTCAGCACTTCTATTATTACTGCCTAGTTTTTGGCATTTAGAAGTTTATAATAATAATAACAACAGTATTATGTACTTTTATAGCATCTTTCTTCTGAGGAACTCAAAGAGCTTTGCAAACAATAACTGCTCCTTAGAACCCCTCAGTATAGCAGATTATATTGCAGCACATTTCACTAGCAGTTCAGATTCTGATCTCAGTTCACATCAGTGTACAGGCAAACTATTTAGGCTACAAATGTGACTTGAATTCCTTCTAAAATAAAAACAAAAGCAGAAATGCCCTTTACAAGAAATGCCCTTTACAAGAAATGCCCTTTACAAGAGCTTCCACCATGCCAAAACAAAACTTCACAGTCCTGATTCCCTCTCCCTGGTACTAATTTTGAAAATACTTGGTTTGCTCCAGTACCTACTCTCCTTGTGCTCCACCATTCCACTCCCCAGATCTCTCCACTGCAGCGAGTTTTCTGTGGCTATCTCCCCAAATTCTAGCAAACCAGCAT
>JANHGN010002152.1:0-22725 GCA_024605025.1 Megaceryle maxima
AAATATTAATAGAATCCAAAAATCACCAATGGTTACAAGCCACAAGGAAATCAGAAGGGTTTCATGACACTATGAAAAGTTTGCTCCCTACAGAGTACTTATGTAGTAAGACAAAAACAGTTACTAAAGCTGATCACTCACCCATAATAACTTTCAGTTCTCCCTATAATCTTTTATATTAATTATAAATTAAGTTAAGATTATAGATACTATACAGTTGTCAGAGCAGCAATAGAGAGCAGCATAGAAAGACTTGTTACTTGAGTAATACTACTTTTGAGAATTCTTAGCACAGCTTAGAACGAGGAAATTTATATCAGCAAGGGGGACTGAAACAGAGTGGGACAGCACTACTCAGCTGGTGAAGTATTGTTTTGACAGGAAACTTGAGTTTTATTGCCAGTGCTTTAGAAGAGCAATGATTTATAAGAAGTCCTCAGGAAAAATAAAGCAATGACACATAACAGCTGCTGTACCAAAGGTACCAAAACTCAGCCATGGTGTCTTACAGATTATACTAGACTATTTCAGTTGCAAGGGACCTCCAACAATCATCTAGTCCAACTGCCTGACCAGTTGAGGGCTCACCTAAAGTTAAAAGTGTGTTATTAAAAGGCATTGTCCACATACCTCTTAAACATGGACAGGCTTGGGGCATTGGCCACCTCTCCAGGAAGCCTGTTCCTGTGTTTGACCTCACTCTCATTAAAGAAATGCTTCCTAATGTCCAGTCTAAATACACAAGACAGTATTTGCAATCTCAGAAATTATTTTTTTTTTAAATCCTCCATCAAATTAGAATTCAACTAATACAAAAAAAGCGGGGGGAAAAAAAATGGTATTCCTGCTTTCAAGATTTATTTTCAGCAAAATACACGTCAAACACTAGATTTTTCTTTTTAGTCATTTGAAAGTGTCAGCTATGCAAAACAAACAAGTATTTGGTGCTTCTTTCGGTAAATAATTTGCTTTCTAAATGTTTTCTCTGCTACAACCATAAACCAAATATACCATACTTCTATTGAACAAAAGCTGTTTCCCTTATTTGGTTATTCGACAACTTCAGTACGATTCATTCTATAAAACCAGAACACTCTTATTTTATTATGATCAAATGTTTCAAGCCCACAACCCAAAAGAAATAAGGTAAAAATGAACACATGCAGAGGTCCTTATCACAGATATTACCTCCAATTCCTTTTATATTGGTTCTACAGTAGCCTACATGCAAGACATTTGTATCAATGCCAACCAAAGGCACAGAAATTCTTTATATCAACTTTTTATTATATGACTTTTTAAACATCTTACCGGCAGTGAAGAGATATTATTATCAGCTGATGACTGTGAATTTTCTTCTTCATTAGATTCATCTTGTCTCTGCCTTTTATGGGATCCAGGCTTTGAAATACTTTCTTCTTTTCTCTTACCCATGAGTACTAAAAAATGAATAGATGAAAGATTAGTTTTCAGCCTTCTAGATTAAAAATATGCCTACAGATGATAGCACACACATACCAGTTTATTTACTTCAGTAAAAGAAATACTAAGCTCATAGCAAACAAGTTCCAAAAAGTACTTTTTCATAACTGAACTGTCAGTGAATTTAAGCCCACGCTTGCTATGAAGAAGTTGTATTAGAACAAATGAAACACAACTTCATTATTCTAATCAAGCAGAGTTTCTTTGTTAATTAATAATAATTAAAAAAAAAAAAATCAACCATGATTCTGTTATCCTTGGTACATTAGACTTCGGGGTATTTGCTAGAACTGTTTTTAGTTAGTAATGGAGTTGAAGATAAAGTTGTAAAAAGTACATAACTATCATGGCATGATCATCAGCAGCAATGCAGGTTTGATTCAAGATGCACAACCAAAAAGAAAATATATTAACTATACGTGGTTGACAAATGCCTAGAAAAATAACATGCAGATCACATAAAAGTGGAATAAAGGAAAATTTAGATTCATAGCATTGCTCCTGTGCAGTTTCTTGCACAAAGCCACCCTGCTTTTTTAATCAGTGTGAGCACAGTAAATAAAATGCTGTTATTTTACTAATGTAGGATAACAATTCTCTATATAGAGAACTTAAGTATATATTTCCTCTACAAATGAATATATAATGCACAGACTTCCTACAGTGATATGACTGGTCAGAAATGAATCTTGCAAACCTAACAAGGTCTACTAAAGTCACATAAAAGTTGAAACAGGCATCAACATTAGTCAAAACCTCACATTTTCTGTAAATGTAACCTTAGGCCATGGTTTTTATTCCCTTAAAGGTACCTTTATTACATTCTTCATGCCTGAAGTGCCAAAATATTACACAAAACATGGCAGCTAACATGCTTTTGCCCAACGTACAATCTTTTTACTTCCTAGTAGTTAAGTCACCTGCTGGTAAGCATTCAAAACGTGTTAAACTGGCATCAACTGCATAGTTTTGGGAAGTCAAAAAGTTTCTGAAATAGAGTATGTTCTCCTACTCATACAACTTTGCTTACTAGAACCTAATCTAAAGCTCCCTTCTATGGAACGTGGCAACAAACTTAAATGCATCTCACCAGTTTAATCAAAATTCAAAGGCTTTAAATGTAATTAATATCCACTGCTATAGAAAGATCACTGCATGACACACAGCCTAAGAGTAGGCTGAGTTTATTTATTTATTTTTCTTATTTCATTTATTTATATATATTTTTAATGTGGTGGGGTGCAGGAGAGGAAAAAATGACCATCATTAGAGACACCACATATCCCAAGCTGGTACTATGTGTCATGGTGTGAGACCAAAGTGCCTGTCTGAAGACTAAACACACTGGGGCTTGGACACCAGAACGCTTCCAGTCACAGATACATTTAACAATAAATGTGGGGCTTCCTTGCCCCACAGAACAGGTGGGATGATCCTAGAGAGCAGGCAGGCAGGTCAGCCTAACAGTTCCTAGCACAATCTCCTATGCCCTGCAGGAGGGGAGACACGGTCTGTGCCAAAGCTGGGTGGGTCAGCACAGTGCTTCCAGCTGTGCCATGCACAGACATGGGGCCCTATGGGGTCCCCTCCCTAAAGCCCTCAGGCCCTCCCATAGCTTCTCTGTGAGTCTTCCTCCACATTCTCTCAAAATATTTTAAGGTTAGTAACTCAAGAATATACAGAGAACTCAGTGAAACAAAGACTGTTAAATTACAACTTTAGTCATAAGGACTCATGCTGCAAAGGAGAGAACAGTCTCTCCTCCCTCTGCCTCTTCTGTTTCCATCTCATCCCCCTGAGTTCAAGCAGCTCTACAGATCATGAAAACAAACTGTCTCAAGACATTGATTCTACTAACAATTAATGCAGGAAAACACTTTTTTTTTCTTTTAAAATGAGGTAAGTTCCCCAAACATTTCTCTATGTAGATCTGTACATTTGGGTTGTTGTGGAGAAGAGTGCTGCTTTGAGCAGCTTCTTGTGGCAGCATAAAGTTCTGGAAGCCTGCAGAGATCACTGGCCACACAACAGCAGCTCAGGCAAGGCACCTGAACTGTGGCTACCGTGTATCCACGGCAGAAATGTGACATCGCATCTGGTCTGAGATATTACCACCTGTTCAACAAACCCTACCAAGCTGAGTTGCCTGACTTAAAAAACCTTAATTAAAGATCTAATTATGAGAAAGGGGCATAGCCAAAGGCTAACTCTTTAGGAAGTCTCAGCTGAGGTTGCCAGTGAGAATGCTGCTGGATAATTTCAAGCTCCTCTTCTGTTTCACTCACAGACATTAAATAGCATGTAATACCACCAGTCATTCCAGTGAACGCAATGGGCACAGTACACTGCAACACAGGTGCAAAGGAGGAGCAGTACATTCACTGCATGTTGCACTGAGAAGGCACTTGTTTCAGAGGGGTGATGCCAGAAGCCCAGCTTCACACCCTGCAGTGGAGTGCTGTGTATTTTTAGGGGCTATCCAAGTCAGATGGCCCATGTTAGACTACACCACTCTGACATTCACGACTCGTCTCCAAACATATTCACAGCAAATACACAGAACGCCTCTACCATCCCTTTTAGACATAGGAAAAGTGCGGTCTCAAAAACAGCGGCACAGAAGTCAGCTCCACCTCCGCTGTAAGGGAGGGACAGAGGGAGCAGAAATACACACACACACACCCCGCCACTCAGGCCTCCAATCCCACAGTTACATGTTGCTTGGCCCAGCAATTTCTCCAGACCACCGGGAAGGATTCATTCACCTCCCAGAGAAGGGACACCGGTGCCTTCGCGGCTGGAAAGCCCGGGCAGCAGCCACTCCCCGCTTCCCTTGTTTTCGCAGCGCCGGCTGCCGGCACAGCGCCGGGAGCCCTCACACCGAGCACACCGGTGAGCGAGAAACAAAAGCCAACTCCGACTGATAACGTGCTCCACCAAAACCACCTGCGAAGGCCACCGCGCCGCAGGCCGAACGGGCGCGGCGCGGGGCTCCCGGCCCGGACACAGAGTGCCGGGACAGAAACAGACAAAACCGCTACCCTGAGGCCGACCGACCTCCTTCTCTTCCTCTCAGCCGCTCCCCGCTCTCAGAGAGAAGAAACGCGCCCAGACACCATGGCATCAGCCTCCAGGGCCCCCCGCCCCACACAGGTCGCCGGCCCCTCACCCTACCTCTCCTCACGGCGGCCGCGGGCGGGGCTGTTACAACAGCCGCAGGCTCAGATCTCAGGACCGTCCCGAGCCCCAGGCAGCCAGAGGCTCTGGCAAGGGAGCAGTACAGCCACTCAGATGCGACGGAAGGGCCGCCGCGGGCGCGGCGCCTGCGCGCTCCCGCCTCCCCCGCCCCAAGGGAGTCGTTTCCGTGAGCCCGCCATTTTCGAGAGGGCGGAGGTGCTATTGGGCTGTGGAGAGCGGTATGGGTGAGCAGCCCCGGGGGTTTCTCCCTGTCCTCTTTTCTGTTGTAGGGGCATCGGGAGTTAGTGGTTAGATCTGCCTGGCTTTGCTTGTGCCTCTTGGTGCTCAAATCGGGACGTCAGTTTCTGCTGATGTTGAGCAGGTCACGATGAAGGAGGTTGAACCGTCTTTGCTGAGGAGACGTTGGGGCTCTCAAGGCTCCGTAGGCGCCCGATTCTGGGCGGGAAGGCGGCGGTGTTGCGGGAGAGCAGTCCTCTGCTCCAAATCTGGGTTTGGGGGGTTAGGCCCGCAGTCCTCGCACTAGGGAAGGCTGCTTGTTTCACGGTGGATCAGGGAAACGTCTTTCTGCCTGTGTAGCGCGTTCTTATCTCTAGTTCGCATTGAGGCGGGAATTTTAGATGTTTGTGTTCAAGACGCCTGTGGGTCTTGTTATTTTAATTCCAGGCAACTTCTTTTTAGGGGGGTGTGGGTGTGTTTTGTGTGTTTATTTTTGTTTGGGGTGTTGTTTTTGGTTGGTTGGTTTGGTTATTTTCGTCTGGGGAAAAATCTCTTGGGACCCGAAGGAGGAATCTCAGTGTTGAAGCCACTGCTGCGCTTCATACAAGCGCTCGAGTTTATTGGCAAAAGCTGTGGGGTATCGCAGGAGTAGTGGTAGGGAGTGGGAGGGTTGTCAAAAACGTATTGTGGGCTTTCTTTTTTCTTTTTTCCTCTTGCTCTATTTTTTGTTGTTGTTGTTCCTCTTTTGTCTTTGTTTTTTGGTTGTTTGTTTTTTAAAGGCCTCTAGACCAGAATCATATTCTTGGTAATCTTTTCAGGTTATCTTGGCAGTGTGTGAAGTGCATCTGTATAAATGAAACTTCAGTGTTAAATGTACTCTGAAGCTATTGTAACTAATTGGTTTACTTTTCTAACTGTGTTTAAAAAAAAAAAAACAAAACAAAACACCAAAACCCTCCCCACCCCCCAAAAAAAAAAAACCCAAAAAAACAACCAACCAGAAACCTTCATAGGGTAGAATATAGTCTTAAAACATGTTTCCTAAAACATAAAAAGCCAAATAGCTATAGCACATACTGGCCCAATAAGAAATTTAGAAGGTTTTGTATGGGGTTTTTTAGTCTATATTTTCTATCAGTATTCTTATAATAGCATGTTGCCTTCAGTGGTTGCTAAGTATATGAAAAAAATTATTAAAATTATGTTCAGTCTCCCTTTGGAAGTTACCATCTCTCTAAGCAATCTGGAGGTTTGGGATGAACAAAGCTCCTCAATAAAATCTGAGCAGACTGATCAGTCCTATTAAAAGTAGTACTTTTAAATGATTTAAACTACCTATTAAAAGTAGTACTTTTAAATATTCTACAGAATAAAAAGCAAAGACTGGTAGGTCACACAGGCTTTCATAACTTAGCCTTAGGTATATATTGAATGGGAATAAGAAAAACTTCTGTCCTTAAATAGCAATACATTATTCTCTTAGTGTATCTTAGTTTTCAAACTTATATATTTATTTTTTTCCCTATTATTTGTAATCTTACAGAATGTTAAGTGTTTGTAGTTTATTTACCTTTCCTGTTAATCGTGTACCGTATGATATTCTATAATAATATTTAGCAACCAACTAACACTTTTTTTAATTAAAAGTTGTATTGATGCAGACTGGCTGGAACCAAATGATAGCATCAAAAAAGACATCTCCTTTTTTATTGCTAGGTGTTCTTTTGTTAAACTTCACTGAAGATGCATATCACACTTGTCTTTCAGGAAGGTTTGAATGCCTCTTGTTAGCCTCTTCTGTGCATCAGAGAAACTGTATCATCCTGGACTTTAAGAAATTGTGGCATGTATTTGCATGTTTTATTTGTATTTTTAACTCATTTTATGTGCTTGAGGTGCAATAACAACAAAAGTAATGTATTACACTTGGAATAAATACAACTAAAATCAGGAGGAGTGATAGTAGTAGTTGAAGAAATGGATTAGAGAAACATGATTTCTGTTGAAAGTAAATCTTAACATGAGAATTTGATTTAAAAGCAACCTAGAATTGATTAGCTGCCGTGCTTTGAACAGCACAGGATGTGTTGTTTTATACTCTAGAGAAGACAGGATTGCTGTTGTGACAGACTGCGGTGGTAGTGAATGTGGAAGATTGCCAAATTTAACCTGGCCACGCTCACTGTAGAGCCCCCAGGGTGGCATAGCTCCTCAGGTGGCTGAAGCAGATCTCAGAGGAGAGGTAGCTGGCTCATCCAGTCATGATTTATTCAAAGGAGGGGTTTATTTTACCTGAGTGTACAAAAGTTTCAAAATTGGAAATAAAGAAATGCAAAACATTCCAGATTTTTATTTTTATCTTCTAATATTGAGAGAGAAAAAGGAAAAGTAGATAAATAAGCATGAGGCCAACAGTGCAGGAATAAATTGGTATTGTAAGGGGAAAAAGCAGAGTATGTGTTAGAAGCCTTGTATAGAACTGGCAAGGTGTGAAAACCAAAAGAATAATGAAGAAAACTAAATCCAGTAATGGGGTAGCATGGAGGATAGAGCTATTAGAAAAGTTAAATAAGAGACAAAGAAATATACCCCTTAAGGGGTGTATGTTTTGATCTGATGTTCACTGTAGGTAATGCTGGTGACACAACACCAAAATTAAAGCAGTGGAAGCATACACTCTGGCATGTTTCTGCAGTCACAGTATTACAAATGTTGAAATGTTTGCTGGAAGGGACCTCTGAAGGTCATTACTTCTTATTCCCTGCTCAGAGCGGGACTTCCATCAATATTGGATTAAACCAATAAAACAGCATGCTGGCTGGATGTTGATAATCTCCAAAAATGGAGGTTCTGCCGTCTCTGGTCAGATGGTGCTGCAGTACCCTTTGTTGTTTTTTTTTCCTGAAGTCCAGCTTAAGTTTCCTAAGCCAGAATCTATGGCCATTGACTCTTCTATCTCAGAATACTAAGGAAAGTTTTAAGTTCTGTCATCATTGTAAATATTCCTCAAGTAGCTTTAAAGCACTTCCATTTGAACAGAAGCATTTTAATGTGAATCCTACCAGTTCAGATCAGGAAGTAGCTCCATTGAGAGGTGTGTTTTACTTTGTTTGTAAATAAAGCTTGGATTTGGCTTATGCAAGGGACACATGAGACTTGGATTTTTTTTTTATTTTATTTCTTTTTTTTTTAAATCTCCCATCTGAGTTTATTTTTATCTATGTTCAGGGTATTAGCAATGAAAATATAGTCTAAAGAAGGTATTTAATAATAAACCATCTGTGAACCGAAGTCACTACACCCTTAAAAGGCTTTATTGAAAGTGTTCCTGGTCCATACAAGTAAAATTGATAATGACTACATACTTATTTTCTGAGCCTCAGGTTCATAATGTCATACTTCATTTTCTATTCTGAAAGTATTTTATTTTGCTTGATCTTCACAGTTAAAACCTTCATGCTGACGGCAAAGAAGATAAAACAATGGGAGTAACTAACTTGTGGCAAATCCTTGAGCCTGTGAGGCAACCTGTCAACTTGAGCAGTCTCAAAGGGAAAACACTTGCTGTCGATTTAAGTCTGTGGGTTTGTGAAGCACAGACTGTTAAAAGGATGATTGGAGTAGTTACCAAGCCACATCTGAGGTATGGTATCCATGTAAATTATTATATAATTTAGGTACGATACTTACTCCAGATGTAAGACTACTTCTGATATTCATATGACTTTTTGCTTTCATTCTGTTATTATAATTTGTGCTACATACATAAAGGGTTTGAGATCATAACTTAGTTATATTCATTGAATTCAACTTAATGCTTGGGTGCAAACAGAAGTTCTTGGGTCTACCTTGTCTTCAGACCTCAACTGTAGATATGGAGGAAATGGATGCAAGCAGAAACATGTTTGTCTTACTGTGTGTAGCACTGTGTGACATACAGATTATAAAGGAATACAAATCAATGTGCTAATTCCTATGTATTTCTGAGGCTGTGTGACAGAAGGAGTTTCAACTGTTTATCACAGCAGTTTGGATGCTTGGCAGTTTGGAGCATACTCAAAGTCTTGCATGCTTTAGCCTGATCTGGCTTATAAAATTAAAGTTGTAGTTAGGCCCCATGTTGAATTAAATATGTGTAAATCATGTTTAAATCATTCTTCAGGTTTATGAACAACCTCAAAGAATATGTATATTTTTAATTCAAGTGAATCACATACTTAAAGGAAGAGTAACTACAAGCAGCTGTAACTTGGAATCATAGAATGTGTTGGGTTGGAAGGGACCTACAAAGGTCATCTAGTCCAACCCCCCTGCATTAAGCAGGGACATCTCCAGCTAGGTCAGGCTACTCAGAGCCTCATCAAGCCTGGCCTTGAATGTCTCCAGGGATGGAGTCATTCCCTCCACCACTGCTCTGGGCAACCTATTCCAGTGATCTATCACCCTCATATTAAAGAGTTTTTTCCTAATTTCTTACATAAATCTACCTTTTTCTAACTTAAATCCATTACCTCTTGTCCTGTTACTACAAACTCTTGTGAATGGACCGTCCCCTGCTTTCTTATAGGCCTCTTTCAGGTACTGGAAGGTTGCAGCCTCCTCTTCTCCAAGAACAACCTTGGGGTGAACAACCACAACTCTCTCAGCCTGTCTTCATAGGAGAGGTGCTCCAGCCCTCTAATAATTTTTGTGACCCTCTGGACATGTTCCAACAGGTCCATGTCCTTCTTGTGTTGGGTGCTCCAGAGCTGGACACAGTACTCCAGGTGAGGTCTCACCAGGGCGGAGTGAGAGGGGCAGTATCACCTCTCGATCTGCTGGCCACACTTCTTTTGATGCAGCCCAGGATTTGGTTGGCTGCCTGGGCTGCCTTTGCACATTGGTGGCTTGTATCCAGCTTTTCACTTACTAGTACCCCTAAGTCATTTTCCAAAGGGCTGCTGTCATGGTTTAGGGTGAGGGCAGTCTCCTTAGACCAATATCACTCTCTGTTAAACCCCCTCCCTCTCTAAGGGGGAAGAGAAGGGCAATAAGGGAGAGAGACTTAGAGATTAGAAAGGGAAACTAGAACAGTTTTAATGAAAATAATAAAAACAGAATATATACAAAACCAGTATTGAACCCCACCCCCCTGATGGTAATTAGATCACCATCACCACTGATGCTGTGGACCAGGCACCAGAGGACTCCCAGACTGGGCCCCACAGCAGACAGGAGCTGTGTTCAAGAGCTGGATTCTGGTACTGGATTCAGGAACACACCAACTGGGATCGAAGGCAGAACAGAGTCCTCCTTGGATGCCCTCAGGAAGGAACTGAAAGAGGACCTGAGCCAAGCAAAGCTGTCCGAGAGGGCTGAAGAGCCACAGACCCTCCAGATCCCTCAGCTTAATACTGAATATGATGTATATGGTCTGGAATCCCTCACTGGTCAGTTTGGGGTCACCTGTCCTGGCCACTCCTCCCTGCAGGTGCAGCCTTTCACTTTTTTGTACTTGTGGTACACAAGATCCAGCAGTGGCCTTGGTCTGCACACCAATCCTTGGTAGTAACTCTATAAACATGGGGTGTTACCACTGCTAGAAGCAGACACTGTGAAAACAGGCTGCTAACTTAAGAAAGTGCAGTTAGAAGAACTGAGCTGAAAAGTAAAATCACTGAACAGAATTAGTTCTGTTCCCACTCAAACCAGGACAACTGCTCTCTAGGATGTCCTCTCCCAGCCTATATTGATAATACTGGTTGCCCTGGCCCAGGTGCAGGACCCTGCATTTAATTTTGTTGAACCTCATGAGGTTCACCAGAGCCTACCTCTCCAGCCTGTTCAGGTCCCTCTGGATGGCATCATCCCATCCCTCTGGCATATCAGCTGTACCACCCAGCTTAGTATTGTCAGCAAACTTGCTGAGGGACCCGCTTGTCACATTTTTCCATCTAGACATCGAGCCATTGACTACTACTCTCTGGGTGCAATCATCCATCCAATTTCTTATCCACTGAACAGTCCATTGAACCCCTGTTTCTCCAATATAGAAAGGAGGATGTTGTGGGGAACAGTGTCAAAGGCCTTGGCAGAGTCAGGATAGATGATGTCCACAGCTCTTCCCTTGTCTGCTAATGTAGTTACTTCATCGTAGAAAGCCACCAGATTGGTCAGGCAGGACTTGCCCCAGGTAAAGCCGTGCTGACTCTCTTGAATCACCTCCCTGTCCTCCATATGCCGTAGCATATCTTCTAGCAGAATCTGTTCTATGATCTTCCCCGGCACAGGTGTGAGGCTGACAGGTTGGTAGTTCACAGGGTCTTCCGTTCTACCCTTTTTACAAATGAGTGTGATGTTCCCTTTCTTCCAATCACTAGGGACCTCACCTGACTGCCAGGGCTTTTCAAATATTATGGACAGTAACTTTGCAACTGCATCAGCTAATTCCTTCAGTACCAGAAAATTCAAAGCGCCATTTTCTGCAAATTATGCCAACAAAAATGAAAATATATATAAATTTTCATAAATTACATGTTATAGGCCAGCTCAAGAATACTGAGTTAGTAGCTGCTGTTAGATGTTCTTGTGGTTTCTGTTGAATTTTTGATATGACATCATCTTCTGAGAATAATGTCTTAATGTTATGCTTATGACCAAATGGATAATTAACTGTACATCTTGAAGCTTGACCAAATCATTACTTCCCCTCGATAGGATGTCCCATGTGCAGTGGAATGGAAACATCAGTCCAGATCTCTTATACAATCTTTCCAAAGCAAGACAAAGGAATTTCTACCAAAAAAGAAATACTTTCAGGCAGTTGGAAATTACATTGTTTTGCTAAGTATTTTAGAGAAACTTACTGTAAATGATTGATTTTTATATCACGTGTGAAAATAGAACTAGCCTCAAAAGATCAGCTTATCCTTTTTTTACCAATAATAAATATACAAAATTACATCTAGAGTAATGGTCTCTCCATGTCAGTCAAAGAAATACAAATGTTTGGTCCGCTCCTTTTGAAAGATCAGTTCTGTAATTACTGGAAGAAACATAGCAGTCTGTTATTACTGCTTTCAATTTTACTGTTACAGACCAAATATTAGTAGTTATTGCTCCCTTGCAAAATTCCACTCATTAGTGATGCTTGTTTGCATATGAAATAAATTGGCATGGTAATGGTATCTGTGAGTTTCTCTAATATCACAACAGTCGGTCACTTTAGGATCTGATGTACCTGTATTGATATCTGGGATTAAATTTTGATGTGAATGAATCAATGTGGATATGTGTTTGGAAGCAAACTGTAGATAGTGAATGTTCTGGGTTTTTTTTATTAAGCCTTTTAAGTTTGCTTACATCTTTACACTTAAAAAAGATCTTTCTTGTCCTTATGTGGTATTTTCTTCGGAATTTTGTAAAGCTGTTATGAGTTCATAGTAAAATAACTGAAGGGATGTAGATAAAAGGTTTGTTAGCTGCGGGGGCGAGAGAGTAATAGAAGGTGGTAACAAAGATGAGATTGTTCTTAGGGTAGGCTGAGGGATATAAGGAAAATGTCTGAAGAAATCAGGCTTCACTAATTCTTCACCTTACGGAACATCTTGCTTTATTGCAGAAACCTATTTTTTCGGTTCTCTTTCTTAACATCAATGGGAATTAAACTAGTTTTTGTCACTGAGGGAGAGGCCCCCAAGCTGAAAGCAGACACCATGAGCAAAAGGAATGAGATGCGCTACGGACCTTCAAAGAAAGTTGGAGCTGTAAGAACAGGGAGATCTTTCTTTAAAGCCATTTTAAAAGAGGTGAGTAACTGAGTGCCATGTTTCAGTATTTTTAATGTGATAGGAAGAAATCTTAAATTAATTACAAGAACTGGGAAAAATTAATGGTTTTCATGCAATAAATTTCAACAGTGTTTTGAGGACACACATGCCTTTGAAATTAGGCCTTACAGCACTTGCTAGCTGGTGTAAAAGAGGGACAATGTCAGTTAGAAAACTTTCCTTATTTGATGTGTTCCTGTGCATGTGATGCTGTAGTGAGCCACAGTCGTGTTTATTACAAAAATTTAATTTGTTTGTTTGTGGGTTTTTTTTGTAGTGTTAGTATTGACATTTTTTTTGGTTTTTCCTCAGTTGGGGTATATGTGAAGACAGGAATGTGTTGTGTACCTGTGCAAGCTGAGCGAATGTGTCCTTGCAGGGATACACAGAGCTGTTGTAACCTAGATCTGAGATTTGGTAAAGTAGCTGAATAGCTAAGAGGATACACTTGTTAAAAACCTACTGAATAAGACTATAAGGAAGATTGCATAATCATCTTGATATAGATGGTCGAGATAATTCTGGTTACAAAGGCCTCCTAGTCAGTAATTTTCTTCATGGTTAAAAATCTGCAACAATCTTTTGTCTATTCAAAATTTTGTGAGTTGGAATTTACAGACGCTCATGGCTTCAGGAGATTAAATGTGTGAATTCTTGCTCTGGCAGGGGGGTTGGACTCTGATCTCCACAGGTCCCTTCCAACCCCTACCATTCTATGATTCTAATTCATGTTTTATTCTTAAATTCTAAAACACATTATCGTGGAGTCAAGTGTATGTTGAAAGATGTCTGTGCTAGCCCAGTATTAGTGCTTGAGTAAACAGCACTGCTTCACAAAGACAAATACTCCTTTTATCTTATTTGAAAACATCCTAAATAAAATATAAAGATATTTTGTGAAGAAGTAACCATTAACTATGCTGAGTTCAAGTGCTGTAACTTATACTTTGGTCTTAGTTGGACACTTCACCTAAACTGTATTTCTCCTAAAGTAGCACTTGCATTGATGTAGATTTCTATGGGCAGTGAAGCAGTAACAATTTATGCATACATTTATGTCTGAAAAAAAGCATGCTAATAAGTAGATACAGTTCAGCATTCAGTCTCTTTTTCCTTTTGGATTCCATCTTTTAGTGTCTCGAACTGCTGGAGTGTTTAGGTGTCCCTTGGGTTCAAGCAGCTGGGGAAGCAGAGGCAATGTGTGCCTACCTAAATGCAAAAGGACACGTTGATGGCTGCATTACCAATGATGGAGATGTCTTCTTATATGGAGCTCAAACAGTTTATAGGAACTTTGCCATGAATGCTAAGGTAGTATACTCCATCCCATTCTCACCCTCTCTTTAGCATCTTCTCCAGAATGTAAATAGAAGGAAGGGACTTGAAACAATTACTTAAATATTGTCACACTTACCCACTAGTAGTTGGGTTTGTTTAAAATAGTACATTTAAGACTGGAACATTTTGTTTGATTAATTGGTGATCTATGTATTGGTTGTGAGAGCAAAACTACTGAATTGAAGAACACTCGTGGTATTACTGTCTGTGTTTGTAGTGTCCTGTGATGTGTAATAGTAAGTAAGTAAGTAGCAAACATTTTTTTTCCCCTGTCTTCCTCTATGTGGGAGAATTGGAGTGAGGTACGGATTTCTTACAAATTTACCATATGGGGCATACGGGAGTCGTCAGCCTCCTAGGTCTAATAAGTATTGACACACCTGCATCTTACAGGTTTGTTTTATTTGTTTTCAGTTGAACATGAATAGGACTCAGGGCAGTTTCTTTATGTTACAGAAATAACGTGATACATTTCTCTTGCAGGATCCACATCTTGACTGTTACACAATGTCCTCTATTAAGGAGAAGCTTGGTTGTGACAGAGAGTCTTTGATTGGGCTTGCTGTTCTTCTGGGTTGTGATTATCTTCCAAAGGTAGACAATATAATTTTTTTTATTAGGTACTCACATTGTCTTGAAAAACAATAAGCTATATCCAGGGAGGCATATGCATGCTGACAAAACTGTATGCAATGCATGGTTACTGAGATCTAGTTGAAGATGCTTAGTAAGTCACTGTAAATTTTATTTTTGAAACCTTAAAGATAATCAAAATGGTTCATGAACATTAATCTTTCTAAAACTATTATGTATTATTCCAGATCTTTTCTATAGTGGAGGTGAAGACGAAAGTTTAGTTGTTGATTACATTGAGCAAAGGTATGAGAACTCAACTGTTTTGTGAGGATGCTTTGTAACCCCACTGGCTTATAACTACATTCCTTGCAGAGCAGCTGTGGAAAATGAGAAAACTAGCTTTGTCTATGCTGTTTGGAAGACTTAGTAGTTTTGGTTTTGACCTATTCTGGATGCAGTTTGGATGTATTCCCTTTTAGTTCTATCATTTCTAAATACATGATTTGTAAAGAAGTCACCTATTTAAAATTTTGTCTAATGAATGAAGTGAGAGGGATCTCACTCGTTACTACTATACTTTTTTTCTTCTTTTTGTTGTGGTTTTTTTTTTTTTTTCTTTTTCCTTTAAGCTCTTGATTTTATTTTTGAGACTTTCAGCAGAAGCTGTAGTAATGGCTATTTGAAATGGAAAGGAAATGGGACAGTGACTTCATCATACAGTGACTGCAGGCAATGGTTGCTCCCATTCAGGCTTGCGGTGGTTATCTAGTTATTGTTAAATCATTGTGTTCCAATTTGATAAAACTGACCTTTTAAACAACTCATACTACTGCGAGAGAATGTATTTTTTTGTTGTTGTTTTTTTTTCCTCCTGAAAGGCTTGCTTCTCTTATAGGAATTTTTAACTTTAAATAGTTAGGTATTACTATTACAAAATAAAAGTATAAGGAAAAGGGGAGTAAGAACAAATAGTGTCTAATCGGTGGTTATTGTAATGGAACTAGCAGCTCCTGGAATGCCAGGTTCTTGCATAGTCCTAAGATGACATGGTTATGTAATGTCAGCTGGATCTTTTGAGGTACTGTAGCCCAGCAAAGTGGGTAAAGATAGAAATTTCCAGAGAAGGCTGAATTACAGGAGAGCATTGATAATGGGGTTGGCTGAACAGATAAATGAGAATGCCACTGTATAATTGCACTTGCTTTGTTGAGTATATATCAAAATAATGCTTTCCTTGCAGAAGCTGAATATCTGACTCCCGAGTGTCTGGCTGCAGTCCAATGAGAATGTACAATTGGTTGTAAATGTACATTTATTTCATATGGTTGCATATATTTAGTTCAGCCATTACAGCTGAATAAAAATAAGCTATAGATTTATTTGTAATAATGCTGTAGAATGCACACTCAATACAATCCTTATATTCAACTGTACTGATTCTTGGCAAAATAATGTAAGGATTAAAGGAGAAATTGGAAAAGAAGTACGCACATTTTAAATCACAGAATCATAGAATAATTTGGGTTGGAAAGGACCCTTAAATTGTCTTCTAGTCCAGCCTCACTGCATTGAGCAGGGACATGTTCAACTAGAGCAGGCTACTCAGAGCCCTGTCCAACCTGACCTGGAATGTTTCCAGGGAATGGGGCATCTACCGCCTCTCTGGGCAACCTGTTCCACCACTTCTCCACTTTCATCGTAAATAATTTCTTCTTACATCTAATCTGAATCTACCCTCTTTTAGTTAGAAACCATTACTCCTTGTCCTGTTTATCTCTTCTATCTCTAAAGTTTCATCTCCCTGGCAGTTAGGTGGCAGGAATGTTGCTAGTATTTTATATTGTTGCCCTGTTGCATATAGCAAGAAGAAAAGCAAACACCTCTTCAGCTATTATTTTCTACTACGTTCTTTCTCTGCCTTGTTTTGTCTGAGCTGTTGAGCATAAAAACATTTTATGCAGCTTGTATAATACACTGGTAGTACATCTGTAATTTTGTCACCTTCTCTGACTTAAGAACTTGGTCAAAAATTATTTTTTCAATCTAGTCTCAAAATCTGTGATAATTTTTGTGATTTCTCTACAGAGTGTTATGAAGGCATTTTTTATGAAAAGATAAATACTTTGTTCATCATTTAATAATGTTTCATAATTTTGTCTCTATAGGGTGTTCCAGGAGTTGGGAAGGAACAAGCTTTAAAGTTAATAGAGACACTGCAAGGTCAAAACTTACTGCAAAGGTAAAACGAAAATTTATGTTGTATGCTGAAGTACTTTGATTTTATTCAATGACTTGCTAGTATGTACTTCAGGTCTAAGACAGCATTTGTAATGCTTTAATCTGGGGGGAGGGAGGAAGAGATTACAACATTCCTTACTTTGTTTGCTAAAGGAATTATGTGTTTTGTTAGGCAAGTCTCTTATTTGTTTTAAACATTAGCTCTTGACCTAGCAGATGTATGTTGATTTATTGAAAAGCAAATCATAGGGACTGATGAGTTTTGCTATTTTTAATTGGATTGTGGATCAAGACATGAGATACCAAATTCTTTCTCTGTTTGTTATCCTAATGCATGTGTCAATACTAGAAATCCAGCAATCATATATAATGTACTGTTCAAAATCTATCTCATAAATTGGAAAACTGTTTCTCTGGTAGATGTTTGAGAAGTGACCCCACTGAAGAGGGGTGACCTCATTAATGTTTAGAAATATGTAAAAGGTGAGTGTCAGAAGATTGGAGCCAGGCTGTTCTTATTGATGTAGGACAAGGGGCAACAGGTGCAAGCTGGAACATGGGAAGTTCCATGTAAACATAAGGAGAAACTTTTTTCGGTGAGGGTGACAGACACCGGAACAGGATGCCCAGGGAGGTTGTGGAGTCTCCTCCTCTGGAGACATTCAAAACTCTCCTGGACATGTTCCTGTGTGATCTAATCTAAATGATCCTGCTCTAGCATGGGGGTTGGACTAGATGATCTTTTGCGGAACCTACCAACCCCTAACATTCTGTAATTCTGTGAAGTATAAAGGGGATTGTTTTTCAGTGGTTTATTTTAAGTATGAAAGTTAAAAATATTTCTTAATCCCTTTTAGGTTTGAGCAATGGAAAGAACAATTTCAGGATAAAAAACCTTTGGTTGTTAACAGGGTCATTCACTGTTCCGTGTGCCATCATCCAGGTCAGTGTGAAAAGCACTGAATTTTATTTTTAGCCTAATTGTTTACTTTTTGTGAGGTGGGGTTTGATGTTTCTTTTGGTTAGGTTTTGGCAGGTTTTATGACTAGCATTAAAAGTTGCACTTTTTTGTCATTGAGTTTCTGGGCTCTCTTCACATTTTCAATATTGTGTACATATATCTGAATATAAATATTTTTGAGACTGTGGACAGCCTTTCTTCAAATGTGAAGCTAGTTCATAGCAGATGGAATGTGCCTTTTTAACTCTATCAGTAAAGAAAGTAGGCTATAATGACAAGCAGCTATTTCTGTATTTGCCTGAATTGGTCTTGCATCACAAGCATGTTAGCATTGCTGGGTTTTGCTGCAGTGTCTTCTTAAAAATAATTAATATTAAGGAACCTCCTTTTGGTATCATCTTTGATCAGTAAACTTGTTCAAACCCATCAGCTGATGAAGGAAAAGCTTGTTTCAGATGTATTACTTCTATACATTTGCCAGGCTGTCATGGACTAATTTTATAGTTTTTAGGAAATAAAGTTTTCATCACAAAATCTGAAACTTGATGGGAGAAAAAGTCTTCCAAAAAAATGAAAGCTTGCTTGTATTATGTCACTTTCACTGTACTTACATAAATACAGCTGATGCACTCAGATCTGCTTACAGCTACTGTTCATGTCAGATTAATATGTGTCCTGAGCTTTGTATCTGTCCTGTTAGCTTTGTATATTTGGAGACTTTAGAAACTTCTTTTCTCCTTGTGCTTTGTGCATCTGCTTCTGTAGGATCTTACAAGGAACATGGGTGCAGTGGATGTAAATTCTGTGAAAGCACTAGATCCTGCAAACCAAATGATTCCAAATCCTGCTGCCCTTGTGAATGGCATCAGTTAGAGCGAGTGAGACAAGCAAGTGCAGTGGAGGACAGTATCAGAAAGTAGGAATATCTTAAACTGCTTTTCCCTGTGTTCATGTGCAGGGTGAGCATTTGAATTCTGTATTTTCCCATTTGTATTCCATTTCTAACGTGTTTGTTTTACCTGCAGAAAAGCTAACAGTTGTGAGGGCTTTCCATTCTCTGAGGTAACAAACAGCCTATTTAAAGATTAATTTTTTAACCAATTAGTTGAATTTTCAGGTTTTTTTGTCCTCTCCTAAACTGCCTTTTTTGTTTTATCTCAAGGTTATCCAAGAATTTCTTGTGAACAAGAATAAATTGATCAATGTAAAGGAATGTTCAAGGCCAAATTTATTGTCTTTTCAGGTATATAACAAAATACTGGATATTCAGCTTTGTAGTTTTTGTTGTTTATTAATAAGGAAGGCATCTCTGATAACTTTGATCTTCATTGGTAATTTTACTGGAAGTAGGAGTTAATCTTGTTACAGCTTCTTAATATACCTCCTTTTTTTTGAAAGACTAAAATTGAAGACTTTGAATAAAATGAGTTGATGTAAATAGGTATGTAGAAATATGGAAGAAAGAGAACTCAGAGGAAAGGTCATTTGCCATTGTTTTGTTTTTCACTGTTCAGTATTACTAGATTGCACTGCAGAGTTCTATGAAGTACTGTATCAGTATATGGCATAATACATGCTTCAGAACTGTTATCTTTCTTGTTTTCATCCATCTTTCAGAAAGATATTAACGGACACAACTCTTGGTTTTACTTGTACTTATTTCATTGTCATACCAATGCAGCGTGTATATGGTAACTTTAGGTATGATAGTAAGTCATGATTGTGGACTTTTTATTTTAATGTTAATCTTACTTTTCAGTTATATTTTTGATATTGAGATAGCCAGCTTCTGTGTATAATAAGCAGAAGTAGCTTTTCTTCTGAATGTTGCGCATTTTCCCAAAAACAGATAACAGCAGGCTTGTACTTAGTGCAATACTGCCAGCTTTCAAGTTCAGAGGCCCTTAAATTCAAAGTGCACAAAACTCAAAAGTGGTCTAGTTTGTTCCTCTGTCCATAAAAGAAAGGATAAATATCCTTTTTTTCTGGGGTGCAGGGAGAATTTGAGGGAAAGTGTTAATATATGCATGTTAGCATTGATTTTTGGTTTTTATTGGTGGAAGCCCATCTTTTACAGTGTTTCATTTTCCGGGGTTGATGGCAGTGGGAGAGTTATGTACAGCATAACAGACCACTAGTAAGCTATGTAGCTTTAAAGAAAATCTATGTTCATCCTTCTATCACAGATGCAAAATCCATGATTTTCACAGCTCCTGGCAGAGCTGATCTGAATCTGACAAAGTGTTTAGCAGCTGTCTTATCCCTGCTGCTGCCGCTACTATATAACTGTTCCCTTGGCTTTTTATTGACAGCTGATGAATCTGCCCCGTTATGGATAACTCTTCCCTCCCTGGGCAGTGAGATTGGGCAATACATTAATGTATATAAAAGCGTTATAGATATTTAAAGTATTTTGTCCCACATCCCTGCTACATAGCTATTTAAGCATGAGATCTTCCACAATAAGAAAGTTTTACAGTTTCGTGTGGCTTTTTTTCATACTAACAGATTTTTGCTTCTGAGAAGATGGAATGGACAAAGCATTACGCTTGTAAGAAACTATTATCACTCTTGACATATTATGATATGATCCAGAGAAAATCTGGATACATAGATGTAAAACAACTGCAGCCAGTACGGTAAAGTACCTTGTTTTCTTTAACTTAATGTATTTACTTATGCTGCGGGATGAAAATCACATGGCTTTTCCTTTTTTACAAAAATATAATGGTTTTCTTCCATCTCTGTTTCAAGCTTTGTGCTCATTTTTTGCAGAGATAAAAATTTAGATTACTACACCAATTTTTACACCACTACATATTCCCATTTTACACAAGCAATACAAATAGCAGTTTCCTCCCATTCTGACAATGACTGCTTTTTCCTATGCTTGCTTTCTATTCTATTTCATTGCATCTGCACATGAAATTTAGCTTTACAGGTTTGATCCTCTGCTCAGGTTCACAGCAGAAGTGTAATTCAAAGTAAGAGCCTAGGCTTAGAAATGTACATCCACAAATTCAGCCAACTCAGCCAATCTCTTGATTCCTTATCAAACCTACCAACCGACTTGTGCTATGTCTGATGAAATTATTTGCTTATGGTTCTGTACTGCTACCTCTCTTTCTCAAAACAGCATTTTCATCTGGGACATCTGCAATTAGGAATATAAAATGTCCCAGTATCCTGTTACTAAAGATAGATATGCAGGAAAAGAAAGCAGCAATATAACTACTACTTTCCCCTGGAATATTTTCCCACCATCCAGGTTTCTGTTACTCTGGGGTTTTCTGAGCCAGAATTAGTAGCTTAATTTATCACCCCTCAATGTTTGTTTGGGTTTTGTGGATTTTGGGTTGCTTTGGTTTGTTTTGTTTGTTTTTGGGGTTTTTTTTCCTGTTCTGTTTTGGGGTTTTTTCTGTGGTTTTTTTGTGGGTTTGTTTTTTGGGTTGTTCTTGTTGTTGTTGGTTTGGTTTGGGGTTTTTTTTGGTGGTGGTGGGTTTGTTTTGGTTTTGTTTTTAATTTTTTCTTAAATGTACATAACATTTTAGGATCTACAGTGTCTGTTGGCAAATCTAAACAACTTCACTGTGTGAAGGGAATTGTAACTTATTTTAACTTTAGTATCTGAAGGTTTCATTTACTGTATGAAACCCAAATTCCCCCTTCCCCCTAAATTCTTATATTGCAAGGTCAGTAGCTCTTTTGTGTTCCTTGATGCTGTTCAAGATTTTATAGGCAGCAGCTTTTGGGCAACAGAAGAACAGTCAGTAGCCTTGTGACAATAGTCTCTTCTGGGTTGATGTGTCATAGTCTGTTAAATGATTACTTGCAGAGAAGCTGTTCTGTTCAGTATTATCTTTCAAAAGAGTGGAGAGACTCACTGGGGGCTGCTTTTTAAACAGATTGACTAGATAATTAGCCAGCATTTACCTTGATGAATTTATAGACATCTGTTTATAACATTTTCTAGTGTTTCATGAGTTTAAAAGACAGATTGTGTGAGCTCTAGAAGATTTATTTTGTTAACGTGTTTAAAAACACAGTAATTTTTCAGCAGGAGCCTCTTCACACTTAGGAACCTTCTAAACTGGAGTGTAGATAATGCTTTTAGAAAAATCTCATAAAGAAGAAAGAAGTAGTGTATTTAAAAGGTGTATCTAGAGGGTAGTGGACAATGGCTCAAAGTCTAGATGGAGAGCAGTGACAAGGTTTTAAACTAGAGAAGAGGTAGATTTAGACTGGATATTAGAAAAAAGTTCTTTACCATGAGGGTGGTGAAGCACTGGAACAGGTTGCCCTGGGAGGTAGTTGAGGCTCCGTCCCTGGAGAGATTCAAGGTGAAGCTTGATGAGGCTCTGAGTAACCTCATATAGCGGAGGGTGTCCCTGCTCACTGCAGGGGGGTCGGACTACAGGACCTTTAGGGGGTCCCTTCCAACTCATACCATTCTATGATTCTATTTATTTCACTATTCCAAGAATACTTTTTTCCTATGAATCACTACAAATGAGAGTATTGAAATATTTGTAGATAACAGTTTTGGGGTTTTTTTCCTGTTAAAACAAAATCAATTAATGGTCTTCTTTTTGTTTTTACAGGATAGTCAAGACACGTGTTAAAAATGGAATTCCATGTTTTGAAGTTGAGTGGCAAAAACCAGGTTGGTCTAGTTTATGTGTACATATGGAATAAAATAGTTCATAGAAAAAGAAAAGCATGCTTTAAGGAGAGAAGAGTTTAACAACATTGAGGCAATGAAACATGGGTGAGATTGGAAACCATTCTATGGTAACAATAGAAAATGTGCACCTAATTTCACATACCCTGACAGAAAAAGCAGTGTTAAAAGAAAATAAAAAAAAAAAAAAAAAAATTAAAAAAAAAAAAAAAAAAAAAAAAAAAAAC
>JANHGN010002152.1:22825-34121 GCA_024605025.1 Megaceryle maxima
AAAAAAAAAAAAAAATAAAAAAAAAAAAAAAAAAAAAAACAAAAACCAAACAACAGCACACTCAAAACCAAAATGGAATCTGTCTTCAGGTACTTTTTCTGGCATTTGTTAATAAGACTTGGACTCTGTATTTCCTATATTCTTTCAGTATGTACCCAAAGTTGTGACTGTTTACTAGCTTGAAGTTGGTTTTTTTTATGCTGACAGACTGCTGCCATTAGTGTGCCCATTTGTGCCAGGAGACTGTCAGGAAAAAAAAAAAACTTCACCTGTAGCTAAATCTCATTGTACTACTGACCTTTATACATACCTTCTTTGTGCTCAAATCTTTTATTCTTTGTTTTCCTTATTCCCTACTTTGTGTGTATATACATATCTAATGTACATTTATTTTTTTTTAGAACATTATGTCGATGCAGAAGATGAGCCTGCAGAGTTGTTTGTAGTGACAGTAGAAGAGGAGTCTCTGTTTCAGTCTGCTTATCCTGATACTGTTGCCCTTTATCAAGGGGAAAAGTCAGAAGTTGTGAAGAAGAAACAGAAAAGTAAGTCCAAAAGCTTATTTCTTATGACATTCTGGGTCTTGCCAAAATAAAAGAAGCAAAAGCAATAAACATTTCTCCCACTGTTGAGCCATATTGCATTTTTTGCTCAAGGTTAGGGCACAATATCTTGCATGCATCTTACCATTTTGTACTTCGGCACTAGGAAATCTAAACTGTGGTTAATATGCCATTTTGATAATGCCCTTTTTATTTTTTTCAGACAAGAAAGACAGAACAAAAGAAAAGGAATTACCAAATGTTTATGAAGTTAGTGATCTTTTGTCTCAGATGAATTTAAAATCTAGATGTGGAATTCTTCTTGGGCAAGACTCCACATCAGATACAAAAACTCCCCTAGAAGATCAGATGCACAAGAGAAGTACTGAATCAAAAGATCTAGCGTTAGCTGCAGCATCCTGCTTAACAACTGTTCAAATGCCAGCATCAACAGCTGCTCTTCCTCTGACTGTGTCACCTTACTCGCTCTTACAGAGTGCATTGGCTGACTCCTCTGTACTGCCAACACAATTTACTAAAAATTCAGGAATATCATCCTCTTCCTCTGCAACAGCTGGTCTACAACAGAGCACTACTGACTGGAAAGGAACCTTCTTTAGCACTTCAGCAGCCCATGGACGTGATACCCATAATTCAGCAGCTGACTTAACTGCTTCTGTAAGACACTTGGATCCACTAGTTCATGAAGCAATAAGAAATACCTCCAAATATTCTGATGCTATGCAGTCTAATCAACATCACGCTGATAGTACAGATGATTTGGTTTCAAGTGATGCTATGGGACTACTTCAGAAGTGGTCTTTAAGTGAGCAAATACTTAAGAAGTCTTCCATTCCATCAAAGTCTTTGTTGTCTGAAGATGTAATGCCACAGGAATCTTTGAAGTGTTTTAAACAAACAAAAGAAGCATTGACTCCTAATAAAGATTATGTCTCTTCCTCATGTCAGTTAAATAAACTAGTGCAGGAAAGTAAAAATGTGCTATCAGAAACCTGTGCAAGGGAATCCAGTGTACGCATTTATCAAGATGAGTACAGAAAAGCTGACAGCCTGGCTGAAATGATGCAAAAAGACTGTAATATAAGCTGTTCAACCTCTCTAGCCCTCACTGGGAAAACAACAGAGTCACTGCATCCAGGGCGTGAAATGCTTCCAGTGTCTCAAAAGCCAGCAGATGTTGTAATTGGCTGTCACATTAAAAAAGCTTATAATCAGACTACTTGGAAAACTTCTAAAAAGAGTGTGTGTCAGAACAGATGTTCTTCTAGTGAAGACAGCGACAATGGGAACATGAATACAAATCCAGTTTATGAGCAGCAGAAAAGACTGAACCCTGATCAGTTAAAAAAATGTTTTAAAAAGAAAAAGAGTAACATTGTTACTAGCAAAAGAACAAACAGTGACTCAGCCCTTGCAATTAAAGGGATGAAAGAAGAGATCAGTTTTAAAAACACTAGTAATAGTTTCTCATTGCAAGTATCTCCAAAACCATCCTCTGTAGAGGAAGTTAATTGTTCCCAATGTCCAGAGCAGCCATTTGAGAGGTCGACTTCTGGTCCCGCACAGCAAGCCAGAAGTGCTGTTCTGACCTGTACGTGGCCAGACAGTCCCCTTCCCCTGTCTGAAAGACTAAAAGGAAGAATCAAAATCAATTAGGTTATCCATAAAATAGATTACAGTAACAATTATCTCTCAACCTTCAGCTCTTACAGAGTTCTTTCTCAGAGTTTCTGCAGTATGCTCTATTAGTTTTAAGTGGATGCAGTTTTGATGAGTAAGAAGTGCTATGGAATACTGAATACTGGTGCTTAACTCTGAAATTAAAATATTAGAAAAAGTACCAAAGTAACAAAGTATTGGCAAGTGCCAGTAATTCTAGACTGATGCATAAGCATCGGGATCTAGGATACAGGGGAGCAGGAGGGGTTATTTATGAAATAAGAAGGGTTTTGTGAGGATTTTGTGTACAGCTCTTAGTCCTTCTGCTTATCGAAACACTTACTAAAATAATGCCTGTATTGCTGTTGACAAAGAAGACAAAGTGAAACAGCTTTTTCCAGCTGAAATTTTCTGTTTTGCTGCAGTAACTTAATTTTGCTAGTTTTAAACTCAGTCTTCAAATCCTGTGTTGATTACCTCACACAGCAGATGTACCTTGCAGCATAGCTGTATTTGTATCTGCCATGCAATGAACTGTTCTTTGAGGGCGTGTATCTTCCAAAGAATGGAATGAGCCATGTAGGGATATTCTGGTCTTGTAGTTGTCATATCTAATATTTAAAGAAATTCAGTGGCCATATTAATCAAACATTTATAGTTTCAGGAATTTTTTTCTTAAAGAAGATATTAAATCCCATCTAATGCTCACTTTTGTGTATAATAGAATGATGGTTAAATTACAGAAAATATCTAATAATGATATTGAGATTCTTTGAATAATATGTGCATGTTTGTTTTTAAAAACTTCAATACAATTGCATTTTTTAAGATGTTCTTCTAACCTTTTTAATATAGAAGCAATCTCTGTTCATACACAGCAAGTTCATAACTTTTTCTATGGACCAACTGGAAGGAAGGTCACTCTTACCAAGATACAATGTTAACAACAGAGATTTAGAATATCCATATCGTGATGAAAATGTCAATCCTTTCTTCATCAAAGCCAAGGCTTTGAAAGTTAGGACACTCAATGTCACATGTGCTTAGGGAAGAAATAGATATTCTATAGATATTACAATCTGTAATTAGCCAAAATGGTAGGTTTTTTTCTTTTTTCTTTTTTTTTCTTTTTTTTGTTTTGTAGGCAGATGGAGAAAGAGTTGATTTTCCAAATTATGGAAATGAAAAAAAAAAAATCCAAAATATTGGAAACTTATTTTCAGTTTTGAGGATGGAGACTCTTAGCCACCCAGCTGATGTGAGAGTGTGAGTAGAAGAAAAAGTTTAGTGGTCATCCAGGGCCTGTAAACACAGGGATTTGCTATGCGGTGGTCAGCAGGGGTGAGATCAGACCTTTTCTGAGGAAAAATGTTATTACTGGATATGTTATTTTCCCTTATGCTGATTTTGAATACTGAAAGTTGGAATCAAGCATTTGAATGTTCACTAATAAAAAAGCCAACATCACGTGAGTGACCTCACTCTTGTTCCTTCCCAGTGTCTGCTTTTTTGTTGGAGAGATCATGCGATTTTACCCACAATGTGTGTGTTTCTATGGTGGCTTTTGGAGGGTTTTTTGTTTGTTTTTTAAATCTGTCTGGAATCAGTGCTATCATGGGTGATTCGCTGAAAATACTGTGCCCAAACTATGACAAATTCACATTTTGTGGCTGATGGAAACTAGAAATGACATGTAAGAACTACAGAGATAAAAAGGACTATGTTGCTGATTATTGCTACAAATTAATCTGGTTTCATAAGTACAATTCAAGCATGAAAAGCAAAAAAAATTTCAATGCTTCTATTTGCAATACATCTCAATTTTGTGTAAGTTTTCTGCCATTACTTCAGAAGCAGCAATAGTTGTGAAAACAACTGTGTAGGATGCACCCTCTCATTTAGGCTGTAGCTGCACATTGCAGCAAATAAACCCATTTATCATTGGGGGTGACTGTTGCTTGAATTAAGCTTGTGATTCGTTACAGAAAGGAAATTACAGGTTCTTTTAAGTGTTTTGGTTTGTCATCTTTTTTGTAATTTACTCAGTCTAAGGGATGACTTTTCTTCTCTGGAACTGTTTTTACTGTGCCAAAGCTGACTGCTTTGCAACTTCTCACACTTGTGAAGGTGATGTTTAAATATATTGAGTGGGTGTAACAGGTAAATTTCTTCTGCAGGAAATATTCCTACAACTTTAGGCTAACTGGCTGTAAGTATAAATGCATGTGTTGTATCAGCCTGAGGACCCTTAATAAACCATTCTGTGATCTGTCCTGGTCAGCCTAAACAGGCTCTATTAGGATGCTTCATCTAAAGTAGTAATAATATATCTACTTTGGAGGTGGGGCAAGTAAAGAACATACTGTTCTTCATGTGCTTTTCTGAAAGTGTATGTTACCTGGTCTTTTACTCCTGATGTTGGTATCCCTATAGCTTGAATGATTCCTGCATTGATACCGAGCAGATCCATAGGTTCTGTCATAGCAGCTTAAGTAATATTTGCCCTTACAAATAGTACTAAATATCTCATAGATGTAGCAAATTTATTTAGCCTATCTTAACAAAAGGAAACATTTATTTAGCATTCCTTGTGATTGTTAACTCACTATTTCAGGTCCATGGGGAATCACAGAATCAGAATCATTTCAGTTGGAATAGACCCTTAAGTCCAACCATTAAACCAGCACTGCCAGGTCCCCACTAAACCATGTCCCTAAGCACCTCACCTACTTGTCTTTTAAATAGCTCCAGGGATGGTTACTCCACTGCCTCCCTGGGCAGCCTCTTCCAGTGCTTAACAAGCCTTTCAGTGAAGAATTTTTTTCCTGATGTCCAACCTAAACCTGCCCTGGTGCTGTTACTTCTTGTCCTATTGCTTGTTACACAGGAGGAGAGACCAACACCCACCTCCCTACAACCTCCTTTCAGGTAGTTGTAGAGATTCATAAGGCCTACCCTGAGCATCCTTTTTGTCTGGACTGTAACAACCCCAGTTCCCTCAGCTGCTCATCACACTTGTTCTCTAGACCCTTCACCAGCTTTGTTGCCCTTTTTTGGACACAATCCAGAACCTCAATGTCTTTCTTACAGTAATGGGTGGAAAACTGAACCCAGTATTTGATGTGTGGCCTCACCCAGGCCGAGTACAATGACATCATCACTTCCCTAGTCAACCTGAGTCAACCAGAAAGGAAAATAAACAGTTTGTGTAGAATATAGAGAGAGCACTACAAGAATTACTATGTAAAAAAAAAAAAAAATGAATAAAACCCCTCACTGTCCATATATCCACCTATCAAGCTCCTCATGCTCTTTTTGTTTTGGACGATACTACTGAAATACGTACACAGGGTGAACAGTACACAGGGTGAACATGCTTAACAAAAGGAAAAAAAAATAGTTTTCATTGCATTTACTAATTTCTACTTTGTTGATAGAATTGATGAACTCTATTAATCTTTTGCTAGTTAACAGAGAAGTTTCCTAGTCTGGGAAGGGGTTTATTTAGCTTTGAGGACTTGCAGAGCCTGTGTCTGTGCCCTCCTGTCAAGAAATGATTAGAAATAGAGTGGTGAAAGAGACCGATGGCAGCTGTTACTTGAGACAAGATAGTCTTTTCATGTCTAAAAAGGTGTCAAGCTGTGCCCTATTATATCAGCAGATAAAAGGAAACCAGGGTTAGAATATTATTGAGAGTTGTTATAAACCCAAGTGCTACTGACAAAACAGTAAACTTGGTGCTAGATTTAGCGCTTTTCCCTTCAGGAAACAAAACACTTTAACTGTTTCAAGAAAACATTGTGATGTCTGACAGAACCACGCTTTGTACGCTTACCTTGCTCACATATCCCGAATCATAGCTCCTTTTAGTACTGAATTTAATAAGATTAATCACATATCAAACTTTAAAAGTTCATTAAACTCAAGCTTTGTCCCCACCCCAGTTTCTCTTGACAGAGTTGGAGAGATTTTTGTGACTTCAAAGACTAAGCACAGCTGGGAAAAGGGGCACAGTTTTAAAAATTTTGCTACATGAAAACAGCCACCTATAGCAAAATTCTACCTGATAGATATTTGAAGTGAATTAGCTGGCTGACTAAAATACAGTGAAGGAAGAAGCTAACCAGGGACTTTTTTAATGCCAAGACAGCGTAGCTGTACGTTAACATTTATGTCATTTTAAATTGCAGTGTACTCTGCTAGAGCACCTCCTTAGCCAAGCTTGAAGCCAAGTCAGTTGTCCTACTGAACATTCTTGATGAAGGTTGGGTATTCTTTAGGACATGGTGGCAGAAACTGTGAGCGTGGTTTACTTTGGATAAACACGTGGGCAAACTTACTAGATGAACCCTTGCATACTGTTTTCTTCCTCCATCCCAACATCCCAATGCTGCCCTGGCAATGATACCACACAGGAGATAACAGACAGACAAAATAGCCCTAAGCCTAGAAACTGTCCGAGTTTTATCTGTTGCAAAAACATGAAATCTGTGGCCTTGTTTTAGGTCAAATTAAGGCTGTCTTCTGGTCCAATATGAATGCCAGGTCTTGGAGCATCTTTAGCCTTTAAGCCTCTCTATCACTCAGCCTGCTGTGAGATGGGGTTTTTTTGCTTTGAATCTTCTGTGCTGGTGAGCTCAACTTACTGTTTGTTCTGCAGCTGGAAGAGCGTCCTGCACTCAGCCTCAGAGTCCCCAAAGCCTGGAGTTTAATGAAACAAAGGGCTTCAGGAGTTAGGAGTTACAGCCATCTGCACACCTACTGGACAGGACCTTTTGAGACTTTTCATCCAGACCAACACATTGCTAGTTTTTCTAATTATTGAATGGCCTCTTTACCAAATAAGGCCTGCCAGATAGAAATGTGGAAGATGGTTGATTTTCTCCTGATTAGTTACAGGGCTGTCTCAGTATGACATAGGAAGACAATGCTGGAATAAGCAGCATCGTTTGTATGAGATGCTGCCGAAGGAATGAGCAATTAGCAATTCATAGATGACCGTATGGCACTGGGGAAGTTTTATTAATTGCATTTTTCTACACCTAAGTGGTTTTTGTGGTTTAACTGTAGGTAAGTCTTACTTCTTTCTACAAAGCTTGCTTAGCTGTATGGGCTGCCAGTCTCATACAGTCTTGAGTTTATAGAAATCTGAAAGTTTCCTGAGAGTGGGTAACCAAAACTATTGCTTAATAGGCTTACTCAGGCTGCTCATATTCTGTTGGATAGATAAGAGAAATGTGGGGTGTCTTTTTCATAGAAGTTCTTAATAAATAAACAATTACACTTGGAAAAGGAGAAAACCGAAAACTGGTTCAATGCCCTTCTGGGTCTGTGTGGGTTTCTACGAAAGTAGCCAGTTATGGGCATGGAACCTTACAGAAAGATGCTTAGTCTATGTCATGTGACTTCTTTCTTTTTTGTCCTTCATTGATATTTTTTAACAACTGGCCAATTTCAACCAAATTTGATGGATTCAAGGCTATAATTTTTTGATAACCAATTGCTCAGGGAAGAAAGACTTCCCATGCATTTCTGAAGGCATTTTGTCAATATCATAGGAAAACACTATGATAATCACATGGATAAGAGGTTCTGAGATATAATGTAGAAAGAAAATAGGATTCACAATGACATTTTCTGGGGTTTTTGTTTGTTTGTTTCATATTTGTTTTGTTTTGGGTTTTTTTGGTTGGTTACTTGGTTTTTTGGGTTTTGTTTGGTTTTTTGGGGTTTTTTTCAGTTACATAGGCCAAAGTTCATTCTATTTTTTAAAAATAATGAATAAACAAAAACCCCAAACCCTTATCTAGCACCACCTATGTTGCAGACTCTGGTGTTAGTGGTTTGAAAGTTGGGCTGGAAGCTATCCTTAAAAGCCAATTGATTCCCATATAGCAGTCTAGCAGATTTGAGAAATAATTTTTAAAAAGCCACTAGTCCTTTGCTTGTTCTGTTCTCTGTAGCCCACCATGGAGTCTTACAGAGATGACATTCCTCTCCCAACATTTAAGACTATAACTATAAAATGGAAATGTGGGTCTTGTTCCAAAGTTGCTTGAATTTGTACACAGAACTGAAAAATTTGTTCAATAAAACTATATTTCTTCCAATAAAAGTGGTGTGGATCTTGCAACAGCTTTTTAGTGATAGCATGTTTATTTTTAAAATTAGCAACAAATTAAGTTCAGAGGTTTTTTCTTTTTTTTTTTTTTCTTATTATAAAAACAAAAGCAAACATTTTTTGCTGAGACACTATGAATTATAGATGCAAAAAAAAATAACTGTTAACAATCATAAATATCTTTCAATTGCCAAGTTAATTGCACCACAGAAGCCCAAGATTAGGAGATGCTTTGACACAATGGTAAACGGGGAAAGGCATTCAAAGCTGTCAGGTTCTCGTGACATCCATGTGGGTATCTCTATAACCTTGTACAGCCTTCTGGTAGGAACTCATAGAAACTTGTTACTTGTTCCTGGGGAAAAGATCCAACTTTGGATATTGTGTTTAACTAATCATATAATTCAGACTGTAACCCAAGTGGGTGACTGTGGAGGAAGGAATGTTTCAGGGTGGGATATATAAAAACTTTGCCAACAGAAAAGCCAGTAAGATACAAAGTGTCCCTGGTCCAGGTACAGTTATCAGGACAGATGTTCTGGGAAGAATAGCCAGACCCATCCAAGGACACCTTTTGAAGATGCTTGCTGAGCTTGGAGTCCCCAGTCAGCATCCCTCAGACAACCCTTTGTCCATCCTGCCCAAGAGCTTTCTGACCAAGGCTTATCCTCTTTCAAAGGTCCCAGTGAAGCTCACTTAACAAAACCTCTCTTCAGATCTTTGTTCAACAAAACAGTGTTAGGGTTTCCTCTTATAGACTTTCTTAAACTCTTGCTTTTCTAGTCAGTTAGATCAATGAAGTATTCTATTACAATATTCAAATTGTTTTTAAAAAAACAAGACATGGTAACTTTTAAGAAAGTAACATATTTTCAGTATAATGACAGCCTAAGTTAAGGATGAGTATGGCATCTACCAGGAGAACACTCAGTATAAGAAGTGCACAATAAAAAAATTCCCCTAAATGTAATTCAAGCTAAGAAGCCAGTTGATAATTGTTAGTACATAAATCACAGTAGCTCATAGGTTGGCCATTAAAGAGAGTGGCTTATTGTAAGGATTATTTAAAATAACCTACTGTCACAGATTTCAGTTTAACTTTAATAGCAACATTATGTGCTCACATATTTTATTTATGGTTCATTTGAAGAATTTGTTATGCAGATATTCTGATTAGTGAGTTATTGGACCATTAGCCAAATAAATCTAAAAGGTAATAAAACTCAAAGGAAGATAAATTACTTTCTTTTTTTTCTTTTCAGCCAATTCAGGCTAATTTAAGCCTTTCACAGAATGGTGATAATGAAGGATTTGTTCTCAGCAGCGTTATGGCAGGTGATTTGCATTTGAAAGTTTGACACATTTATAGGCCTTTGATCTTCTCCCTCCAGTGCCTGGCCAGACACCTACATGCACATTTTACCACGTGGAAGATCTAGAAGCAAAAGTTATCCTGAGAGTTACCCTGAAGACATACACAAAAACAAACAATTATACAATTCGTGTCCAAAAAATATTCTGTTGCTGAATTTGAGCCACAGTTACATAAGACAAGACAAAACTTCTTTTATTAGGGTTTATTATAGGCTAGAGAAAGTCCTCATGGAAGATTTTAAAGGAATAGAGAGTCTGCTGTAAAGCCCACTGAGCCCTAAAGTTTGGCTTCTTCTGTAGGTTTGAATTTATTGTTGAATTTCTTACAATAGGATACTTGAAGAATTTTAACACCTATCTAGCTTGAGAAAAGAAAGGCCATTTCTTAAATATTTGTTAAGTTATTGCTTTGCGAATAAAATAAAATAAAATAAAATAAAATAAAATAAATACAAATTTAGCTCTCTGAGCAGGAGAGCTATATTGGGCTGGAGAAGGAAGCCTTGATGAAAAGTCAGGGTGTTACTGGCACCATGAGCATATGTGAGGAAAATCAAGCATATAACCTAAGATATATAAAGGACGTTCTTAATGTTTACTATTTGTCCTCAAGAAGGGAGTCACAGGATTCAGGAGGAACAAAGCTGAATATTTGAAACAGAACTATTGTATGCCTCATAATTGTCTAATATTTAATATAATCTGCTTTCTCTGCTGGATCATAATGGTTGATTCCAGGTCTGTGAGCCAGGGGCTTATTTAATTCTTATCTCAAACTTGATTCCTAAATTAGACTGGGTTCACCAATTAAAAATTGACTGCATGAAATTCCTTCCTGTGCCATAAGCAAATGATATTTGTCCAAACTGAGCTTTTCCTCTGAAAGAAGACAAGACTTCCTAGGTTCCTTGGAGAGAACAGCCTATCTGATCTCTGGAAAACTCCCAAGTGTGGAAGTGTCTGGCTGAATAGCTGTGTTCATGCTCTGTGTTGTATTTGGGAGAACACCTCTCAACACCAGACAGTACACAACCTTTTCAAGCTGTGGATGTAGTGAGCATCGATTAGCCATTGTCTGAAGTACATTGAAAGTAGCAGGAACTATGTAAATGTTAACTTACTTTGTATGCACATTATTAATGGTGAATTCCCAATAGCCCTTTTCAGTTCTTTAGTTTTTGGTTTTGGGGTTTTTTTTGTTTTGGTTTTGTTTTTTTTGTTGTTGTTGTTTGTTTTGTTTTGTTTGTGTTTTGGGGATTTTTTCTTTTTTTGTTTGTTTGTTTCTTTGTTTCTTTTTCCTTCCCTTCTCCTCCTTTAAAAGATGTTTTTTCAATTAAAGAGTTAACTTCAGCTTGAATGTACTTGAAAATTCAGTTCCTGGTACAGTTTGTTCTTCAAAAGAGAGCACTATCCATCTGTGTTACCCTGCTTTCAACTCATCACAGAATGTCAGATATCAGATAAGAGCAAGAGACTGATGAATGTGCATCCCAGACTGACAGGGCAGTTCAATGTCAGGGAAATTAAGGTTTTCTTCTTTTTTTCTTTTTCTTTTTTTTTTTTTTTAAGGTTTTTTTAA